>PVHY01007093.1:0-69819 GCA_004024945.1 Uropsilus gracilis
AAAAAAAAAAAAAAAAAAAAAAAAAAAAGAGTCTCTGGGATAGATGAATTCAGCAGCTGTGTTTAAAGGGGAAACTGAGGCCCCTGGGCTCTGCTACCGCCTGGTTCATTCCCACAGGCTCATTTCCCCAGCGTTGACAATGGTTCCTGTGCTCACCCACCAAAGTTCAGGATCAGGATTAATGATGCTAATACTCCAGATGTTTCGCTTTATTTTTTGGCCCGTTTTGAAGACATCTGGACTGTTCCTGTGCCCGGGGTAATTACAGTCGAGGACCAGCTCGAGGACAGTTGTCACGAGCCTGCCAGGTGTTCGGGGCTGAGGCCTCATTGGCCAGGTCTTAGAGACAGGCTGACACAGTCGTGACACACTGAGGTCACGTGTCATGACGACTGGTGGCCCGCTAATTCCTAGTCCTGCTAAACTGTTGATTACATGCTAGCACCGGAATGGGGAGAGCTGGCTGGGACAAACAAAGATTTCCTTTAAGAAAAACCTTTCAGGAGGAGGAGTGGGTGTGTCTGGAACCTCGGTTTTCAAATCTCTATACAAAGTCCTAATAGATCCCAGACGTGGGGAGCATTTACTGAGCCCAGGAGAGGCATAATTAGGGATAATAACAGCCAGTCCTGACGCTGAGCCCAGGACGTGAGTGGCAGGCCTGGGGCCCAGGGGCGCCTGGCAGGAGGAGTCTGCTCCTTCGCAGCAGGCGCCGGTCAGCTCTGCTGCTGGCCGCAGGGGGCTGCAGTGAGGGCTGCTGGGAGAACTAAAGCCCCCTCTCAGGGGACAGAAACCCCAACTCTGTAGGTTTCCTCCCCACCCCCAGCTTTTCCAATGCGTGTGTGAAAATAACACAAAAACTGTATTTTCAGATGTAGCTGCACAAAGAGAAATGCCCCCCGCAAAGTGCATCCGTGCTCCCCAGCGCCGTGGGTCTCCCCTGCAGCACAGTGCGTGCTCCTGATGCTGTGTGTTGTTTCCGCAGGTCACTAGGATACTTGAAGTCTCTGACGAGATGAGGAAGAACATGGGTGTGAGCTCGGGGCTGGAACTCATCACCCTGCCCTATGGCCACCAGCTACGCTTGGACATCATTGAAAGGTGGGTCCCACGGTCCCTGCATTCTCGGCCCTCACTGCTCCTCGCAGGGGCGGCAGATGACAGGGCTCAGAGCAGAGCGACACCCACCTGTCTGGTGCTACTCATTGTCGTGGCTCCGGCCACTTTTCCTAGAAGTTAACTAGGAATTCCTGGAGGTGGAGAGACAGTGTAGAGGAAGTCAGGGAACAGAGGTGACATTCTATTCCCGGAGGGCTGGAGAGGACAGACACTGGTCTATGGGGACAAGGAGCCGGGTGCTACAGGCACGTGGGGCATCATGTCACCTGTGGCACTTTCGTCTCTTCAGAGTTAAAGATTGCTTTAGGAATTAAGTGGGGGCTTGTGGAGAAGGTTGGTGAGCTCAGAGTCTGAACAGTGTTTTCGTTGAAGAGTGGACAGATGGGGTCAGAGATCAGGGACAGAGGCACCCACCCCATCCCACCCCACCTCCATGGTATCACTGCCCTCTTCTTGAGGAAAGCTGGGGCTCTGACTGTCCATTCAGATTCATGCTCAGGGGTGCTGAGTGCTCAGAAATGATAAAGATATATATGATACATAAGGCTAAATTGGAAATTATAAAGATAGAAATAACAAAGCACATCTAATATTTTAAGAGGCATTCGATTCTGCTGTTACTGAAGAAGTTGGTCTTTTACACACACGCAGGTTCATTTGAGCAAGGCTATCCTTTTCTTGTAAGTTCTGTTTCTCTGATTTTGCTGTTAACATTGTTATTGGGCAGAAGGAGGGGTACTCTTACCCTTGGACCCCCCCCCTCCCCCCTAATCTGTCTGCTGTCAGTAGGTCCTGCCATCTGCTGTATCAAGACAAAATATACACTGGTGTGTAAGACCTTAGAAATAAGTTTGATACAGTTAATGTGTGCTAAAGTATACAGTTACAATTGTTTCCCCATTAATCACCCAAGGTTACCCATCCCCTGGTGGGTAAATGCCCAGCCAAATAGGGTCGGCCCAAAGCAGGCCCGCTGAGGCCCAAAAACTTGCCACAAGTCTAAGGCACCTTCTGGGAGTAACTGATAGGAAAGGGGCAGAAGGGGCCGAGCAGGTCTGGAAGCCTGGTCAGTTTCTCACAAGTCTCACCTACGTCTCGAGTGTCTCCCTCCCTGTCCCCATGTCCCTGGCAAAGCAGCTTGTTCACATATCTGTGCTCCATGTACCTCCCCCAGGTCCTCTTTCTGATCTTCCGTCTCCTCTAGCTTCCCTCCCTTCCTTAGGGCAGGGAACCTAGAACCTCCCCTTTCTCTGGGGGATTTCCCTGTTAACACCATGACTAGTTGCCCACGGTTTTCTATCAACAACCTGGATTGTCCAGTATTGTCTCTACAACTTTGTGATGGCTGAAATGTTCTCATCACGGCAGTCACCCCTGATTAGCTGAAATGTGGCAACTGAGACGGGAAAACTTCTCAGTTACCTTCACTCTACTAAATGTACATGGCATGTACATGGCTAGTGAACAGTGCAGGCCCACGGTGTCAGCTTTTAGAAAGTGGAGCTGTTTCAGTCAGTCAGGGAGTCCAGTCGTTTCCAAGGTTCCCTGGTGACAGTGGCCACTGCAGCTCCTCCGGGCACTGCTGCTGTGGATCCATAGAAACAGCCAAATGTGAGGCTAAGGAAGTACAGGCCGTGGTTTGGGGTGACTGGATAGACCAATGTCTGCTGCCTCAAGCCTCTGGACAGTTACCGATCGGTCTGACTTCTGAATTTTCTTGCTTTTCCAGATCATGCTTCTCTAGATTCTAACCTATCTCTAGGCATGTCGTCGTTCCCCCTCCCCCCCAAGCTTTGGTGCAGGGGCTGCACCCAAGGCTGGCTTCTCGTTCTGTGAACTTCCCCTCTGTGGTGAATGGGCCCAGTGGTTAGTTTCAGCAGAATAGCTGGGCCACCACAGTCCCCCATTTTTCATGGGATGTTTCAGCCTGAAAGCTCCCCAAGTTCCAGGCTCTATGTTCTGGAACTTGTGTGTGGGGCTCAGGCTAAGATGGGCAGATTTGGGAGTCTCTGGAGACGGTTTCCCAACTTTCTCCATCTACATCCACTTCTTTCTCCTGATTGCTGCTTTTAAGCTGGTATCCCGCCTGGATGGACATGGAACCTGCTTGCTGCAGCCTGGGGAGTGGTTTTCTTAGTTACCATGTTGACTAAATATAGCCATTCTGAAGTCAGGTGACATCATCTTCTTGCATCTGAGAATCAAATGTGAAAAGCACCCTTTATTTTTAACTTCCCGCTGCACCCATCCCAGAGTGCTGAGTGGCGACAGCACTTTGTGATAGTTAGTGCCCCCTGGAGCTGCCACTGACTGTTCAGGGCCGAGCTGTGTGCACACTCCAGGCAAGTGTTGGCTGAATGAATAGAAGCCAGGACCCAGTTAACTGTTGTTCTACACCAGGTGTCAGAAGTAGAGAAACCTGCCTTTAAGGGCTGCTCAGACATGAAAAAGACACTGAAGAATCACAAATGCAGCCTGGGAGGGCTTAGTTTATTACTGATCAGCTAAGATGTTTGACTCAACCATAACTCTTTGCAAATGGGTAACAACCGTTCAATAAATGCAGCAGATAATGTATCATGTAAGTCTATTAGAATCCATTCTAGAAAATGGAAGAGAGAATAATGACGAAAAAGAAGGCAAAATAGAACAAAATATAGAGGGAGAGGTGTGCGCAGAGGGAGGTGGTTGTGATGGAGCTGCTCTATTCCAGGGGCCTGCCAGTACCGGGCACTTTAGTTTTGCACCCATGTGTCGGGTGTATTGCTGGCAACGACTCTTTTCCCATTTTACAGATGTAGCAATGGTGCAAGTAAACCCCATGCAGTGTGTGCAGACAGACAGCAGTGCTGACACTACTCATGTCGCAAAGCACCAGAGAAACTAATCATGCTGGGCTCTCCCTGCCTTGGTTCATGAACAGTGAGAGACCAAACATGAGAGAAGCATGACCATGGAGCAGCAATAGCAGGGGAAGGTGGCCCCCAAAGCAAGTTGTATTTTTAATAACCACAACTATAAAGTGAGGTTTTACCTTCACTTGTACTGAAAGAAATTTAGCTGAAGCAATTCTAGCCCAATCCAGTCGATGCTGATCCTGATTTACTGAAGGAACAGGATTGCAGTCTGCACCGTCTGCCACCATCGTGACTGCAGGGGTGACCCCCTTGACATTAGTCCCATTGTCAGCGGGAGAAAAGCTCTCTGCTTCCTGTTCTGGGTCTATGAGGTTGACTGTGTTGCTTCTGGATGAAGAAAGGGAGGATTGTTGGCAGATAGAAGATGGTGATTTTATTAGGGACTGGCCTTACAAGAAGTCCTGCCCGGCGATTCACTCTTTGTCCTCATCTCATTTACTTTCTGGCCTTTTGAGAGCAGGCGCTCCATTCTTAACATCTCATTTCTTCCTTTGTTTCGACAGCCATGTTGTCTTCCTGGCTCAAGCATATTCTCTTTTTCCTGTGCCTTGCATTCCCCAGTTCACGGGACCCTGAGGGAGGTGGCCTGGAGCTTCCCAGCATGCATGTGTTGGGGGGAAACTTCTCACTTAAGGAGCCAGTGTATGTTTGAGGATCTTCACCCAGGAGGGGCCTTTCCTGGGACATCCAGCTCTCTTGATTCTTCATTGTTTCCACTCTGAGGCTTCCCCCCAGGCCTCCTGCAGTCATAGGTGAGGATGGTCTCTCTGAAGTAACCAGTGAGTTGCTAGATTTCAGGGCAACAGCCAGTGGTATGAACACAGCGCTTTCTTGGTCAGTTTGGTTTCATTTCCTTGTCCTGTTGGCGGTGACCACTGAGCTCTTCCCTTCCTCTCAGACACCACACGATGGCCATCGGCATTGCGGTGGATGTCCTGGGCTGCACAGGCACTTTGGAGGAACGTGCCGCCACCCTCAATAGGATCATTCAGGTGGCAGTGGAACTGAAAGACTCCATGGGCGACCTCTACTCCTTCTCGGCTATCATGAAAGCCTTGGAGATGCCACAGGTAAGCTTTGGGCGTCCCTGTGTTTTCCTGTTCTGCATAATGACGTAGAAGCCCATGCTACCAAGGCAAAACTCCACTAGTCAAGCTTGAAAGATAAGATGAACCTTAATGAAAGCTGCTTTGATCAAGAGGCAACCAAGAGCCTCCTAAGTACCTGGGCTGTTTTTAAGAGCAGTGTGTAATTAACGACAGCCCACACTTTCTCTTTGAGGCAGGTAAGAGTCACCACCTGGACTGAGACTTCTAGTGAAGTAGAGGCTGCATCCAGCGGTCACAGGGCTGGTGTAACGAGTGGGAAGCTTGTATCTGGGAAGCCCTAGTTTATCTCAGAATGTCCCCCAAGTCACTGGAGGGGCCTATCTGCCTTTAGTTTCTGAAATTGGCGCTTTACTGCTGCTTTGATGGGATGTCAAACCTATAGAGCAGAGCTCAGAGTCTGCTATCCTGCATATTCTTAGCCCTCCCATTTATCAAAACTATAATTCTGAACTAATAGACTCAACTGTGTGTGTAGCCCAGAGAGGCTGGAAAGTACTAAAGGGCCTATTTTGTGGCATTGTAGCTGCCATCCTGACATCACGCTCAGAGGCTAGGGTTATAGCACCTTGGCAGACCGCTCCATCCCCTCCAGCAGCCACCAAGCCGTGCTGGGGGGGGGAAGTGGTGGACACAGGGGAAACTTGCCAGTGACATCATTTTCATGTGTCATCCTCCAAACCTGCCCCTGTACTGCAGCCGCACCCACTGTTCTCTTCTTAGCTGCGGATACTGAAGGGTTGCTTTGGAATGGTAGCCCACCGGGTGGCCTGAGACCAGCCCACATCCATCCTTCCCTGAAAATCTGGTTGGTGCTTTCTCTCGGAGTCTCAGCTCTGCAACTTATAAGCTGTGAAATCTTGAGCAAATTCACCTTATCCCAAAAACCATTTATGAAGGTTGTGATTTTAAAGAATAAAAATATATCAGAAATTTTTTAAATTTACTCTTGGGGTCAGTAGTTCCACACATTTGAAAACTTTTAGAGTTTAAAGTAACAGTATGTTGACATTTAAAGTAAGGCTGTTCTATGTACTTCTGTTAATTCCTAAGCAAGGAACAGAACCACTTTAAAGATTGATTGAGGAGCTGGGCGTGGTGGCACGCACCTGTAATCCCAGCTACCTGGGAGGCTGGGGATCACTTGAGTCCACGGGTTTGAGACAACCCCGGGCAACATAGCGGGGTTTCTTTAAAAAAAAAAAAAAATGTGTGAGGGTACTGGGTCACTGGAGAACATGGAGCAGGGTGGGGGGTTAGCTCTTTGCGCTACACTTCGAACTGTTTTGACTTTTTCTCTTAAACGATGTGTCTCTATCACCTATTCTAAAAATTTTTTTGAGACCAGGTCTCTGTTTTTGCCTGTGGAACCGCAGGCTCACGTTGCCCGGGGTTATCACAGACTCAAGCAATCCCCAGCCTCAGCTTCCCAAGTAGCTGGGATTACAGGCACATGCCACCATGCCCAGCTATATTTTTTTGGAATTAGGTCTCGCTATGTGCCCACGGCCTCCTAGGCTGCCGCTTACAGACATGCGCCACCATGCCCGGCCCTATTCTAAATTCTAACAAGGATATTTAATACAACTTTCTTCCAGATCACAAGGTTAGAGAAGACATGGACTGCGCTGAGGCACCACTATACTCAGACTGCCATCCTGTATGAGAAACAACTGAAGCCCTTCAGCAAACTCCTGCACGAGGGCAGAGGTAGGTGCAGGAGGTTTGCTGGCTGTCAAGGCTCTTATCAGATGGCAGCCCTGCTTTTAAAAGGTCTGCCACTCATTCCAAGCTTGACTTTGCAAAAACTTCACCTCTCATTTTTCAGAGTCCACCTGTGTTCCCCCGAACAACATATCAGTTCCACTGCTGATTCCTCTTGTGACACTAATGGAGCGCCAGGCTGTCACTCTGGAAGGAACTGACTTGTGGGAAAAAAATGAGGAAAGCTGTGAAATGCTGCTGAACCACTTGACGACAGCCCGACTCATGACAGAGAATGCAGGCAGCTACCAGAGGAACGCCGAGAGAGTCCTGGAAGGTAAGAGCTGCTTTTCCTCTCTTGCCCCTTAGACCATACACAGCCATATGTAGTAGACAGGAAAGCTAACTTCAAATGGACTAAAGGCAGTAGGCTCCTTGGCATTTTTCATGGTGGTTTTCTTGGATCAGACTCCCCCAAATATGGCAAAGATAAACAATTTAGGACCATATCACACGAAAAAAGCCCTGAAGCAAACGACCAACAAAAGGAAAATGTAGCCTACTGAGTAGAAGTCAGCAGCAAAGGACTGAAAATCTGAATCAAAGTTTTCCCAAAGACAAGCCATGTGCCAGTTGGACATCTGTATGTCATCTGTTAGAACAGCTATTATCAGAAAGGCAGAATAGTAAGGATCTTTGTGCATTCCTGGCACCAATCTACACTGTCACCAAAAAACTTCGAAATACCTGAAAAGATACTAGGAACCCCAGTGGTCACTGCAGCATTTACAGTAGCCAAACTATGGAAACAATCTGTGCCTACCAACTAATGAATAAAAGGTGTGTTTATGTATACACTTACATTGCTATACACACACTGTGGGATACTTGTTAACCATAAAAATGAGCTCTTGCCATTTGTCACCACATAGGTGGACCTGAGGATGTTAAATGTCAGACAATATGAAACTCAAATATAGGCACATAAGTCATTGTCAGAGGGGAAGTGTATTGGTGGGAAAGGAAAATGGGCATCAAAGGTACAAATTCACTTATGAAATATACCCAGATATGTATGGCAACTGTCTTTTCATGCACATCTGAAACTAATGTGCTATGTCAGTTGTACAGTAAAAGAATGGTTGCGGATTAAAAAAAAAAAAAAAGCACTACAATTTTGGAATTAGACAGTTTCTTTAAATTTACTGAACACTCTTACACTGCTGGTGGGAATGTAAACTGGTCCAGCCACTATGGAAAGCAATATGGAAGACCCTCAAACTAATGAAAATGTAACTACCATTTGACCCAGCAACCGCTCTTCTGGGAATCTACCCAAAGGAGACCTCAATGCTTGTACAAAAGGACACTTGTGCTCAGATGTTTACTGCAGCACTGTTTATAATTGCAAGGACATGGAAACAACCCAGATGTCCCAAAACAGAAAGACAGATGAAAAAGATGTGGAGTATTACTCATCAATTAAAAATGACAAATTGGATGATTTTATGATAACATGGATGTACCTAGAAGAAATCATACTAGCAGAAACGAGCCAGAAAGAAAAAGACAGAAACCAAATGGTTTCACTAATATATGGACAAACAAATCAAAGTACACAACAGGAGGGTGGGGACCAGCAGAAACAGTCGGTGAATTAAAATGATGTGAAATATAAATTATTCAGTAAAAAAAAAATTTCACCATGCCAAAAAAAATGTACATTTACTACTCTGACACAGTAATTTCACTTAGTTCAGTGACTTACCCAGATACTAACAGCATTATTCAGTGCTATTCTAGAAAATGGAAATAAGCTGTCACTTGATGAATGGATAAATAAAAATGACACTGCTAACACACAATATGGAATAATCTCAAACATCCTAAGTGAAAGAAGACTGATACAAGTTCATGTTGTATGTTTTCATTTATATCCTATTTCCAGATAAGACCAAACAATGACAAAAAGTAGATCAAGCAGTTGGCTTGGCATCTGGGGTAGGGAATGACTACAAGAGCAAAGTTTACTATTATAACTCAGTTTGTGTAGTTACAGTAGGTGACTCATGACATCACAGTACTTGGAACACTAATTCCTATAGTACAACAGCAGTTCATGCATACAAACTTTACTGAGTGTATTAATCCCTCAGGGTGCTCAGGTTCTTTGAAGTGGGACTATAATTCTGGAGATACAAAAAAAAATTTTTTTTTAACACATGAGCGTATTATGTCGTATTTTGAATCAACATTAGGTTTTACACAGAAGTAAATGTTTCATTTTATTTTGATTAGGTTTTCAACCAGATGAAGAAATGAGTGAAATCTTCAAGACTGAGTTTCAAATGCGATTGCTCTGGGGCAGCAAAGGTGCACAAGTCAACCAGACAGAGAGATATGAGAAGTTCGACCAGATTTTAACTGCCCTCTCACGTAAATTGGAACCACCTCCTCCTATAAAGCAGGCAGAGCTTTGATAACTCTCCAGAGAACCTTAGGATATTAAAGCTTCCCCAGTTTCTTTGGGAAAGCTTATCATTTAAAGATGTAATAATGTGCAACTATGATAATATACAGGCTTTTAGTATCCACAGGATATTAAACATGCAAATTGCACACAGCACACTTATTTATAATTTGTTAAAAATTACTACTGATTTTTAAATGAATGATAATTTATTAAGGGAACTATTGCTGATCAGTAAATTTAATTAAGATGACCTAGATGTTTGTTGCTTTCAAGTAGTGAGTTATTTAACCCCTTTAGTTTTTCTTTCTGATAAATGTAAATTTTACAAGAAAAGCATGAAACATTTCAAGAGGTATCAGTTGTATGATACTCTTTAAGAAATGTAAATACTTATATGGAAATATATCTTTTTGTGAAGTAAATGCATCCAGTCTCTTCAATGTTAAATCAGTGGAACAATGGTACTCTTACCTTCACTTTCCATCAACCTCTTCCCTAGCCACTACGTCCTCATCATCATGAGAGTGGTGGAAAATTTAAGGTTTCCAGTAAAGGAGACAGATTTACCAATGATGTGAGGGGGAGCTTGCTCCAGAAGCTCTGGGTTCAAACTCAAACTGTGCAGCACAGCTCTTTGTAGAGTGAGCACCCACATTAATATGCTTTTTGCATCGATTCACAAATTTCAAAATAGTTACCTTTCCCTGTAAGTATGTGACGTGGTTACTTTCCGGTTTTTCATATACTGATTTCTGTTGTACAAAATTTGCAACACAAGATTCTAAAATAAAACTTCTGCCACCCACTGTCAAACACTCAGCAGTTTGCATTTTCCTCCTGTCACTGTGGTTCTGCTTAATACAATGAAACTAATGGTTTCAATTCCTGGACTTTTTCCAGTAATGTGGCCCAGAATCATGAAGCCCACTCCCACTTTTTAAAATGACAGTGCCATCACACTGTTTTCTCATTTGTTGTAAAATCCAAAGTGCACTTCTATTTCTGATGGTTTCAATACTGTCAGCTATCTCACTACACTATAACTAAATCCTGAATCGATGTTTAAAAGCATACCTTTTAATACTTATTCTTTAACAGGATGAAAGGTAAATCTCCAGGGAACAATACTCACCTCCCCACCTCAGTCTCCAAAAGGAACAACAGATTTAAATCAACTCTGTAAGAACTTAAAAGCCAAGGCGGCCCTAGAGGCAAATGCTGACATGAGCTCAGTGGCTTGGGGAGCTAAACATGAACTACCTCCATTAAGTGGGGATCCTTAAAAGGTTCCTGATAATAGGCTAGGAAAAAATAATTAGCAAAGAGTGGTTACCAGGAAACAGGTCTGTGTTCCATGATAGCTATCAGAAGAAAAAATGACGAGTGCCTTTGGTAAGGATTTGCAACTTCAAAATGCTCTCAAATTGATCTGGAGTAAAACTTACGAAACCCATCCTCTGAAGGAAAGCACCCAGTAGTCAAATTTAAAAGTATATGTGAATTATGTACCAAACACAAGCACAACAAATACCATCACGAATAAAATGCTGGGAAACAAAACATTTAGCATTCCAAAGCCTTCAGATGTTAAGACAATCACTTTCAATGCAATTGTGCATGGGTGTGTAGGAAGGAAAAGTGAATTTAAATAAGAAATGAGCATTAGAAATGAGCATTAAAAATGGTTAGATTTTAACAGAAACTAGATTCTTTAGAAGTGTATTATTGAGAACTCAATGGATACTAATAAACAAGGTATACAACTGAAGCTTTAATGAACTGGAAGATATATATGAATACAATGTCCAAACAGGAAAGGAAAAATAGAGATTGAAAGACAAAGGATTTAAACAGAATAACCCTGTAAAAATCATCAGAACTCCACAAAGTAGTCAAACAGGAAGAAATTCATACAGAAGGCTTGGAATGGTGAGCAGAAAAACAGCTTATAGATGTATCAAAAACACTTTTAAATAACAGTGCCTACTATGTGAGGTTTAAAATAGCACAAACCTGGAGTATCTTGTGTGACCACTCTAACTCTAGTGATCCATTATTCTGATAGTCTTGTTATCCTTCTAATAAGTAGAATTAAGATACTGATTTGCTTTGAGTGTGTAAAATGTTAAAGGTGAAATACTCCCAAGGAAGTGGTCAAAATTTCAAACTAGTGGAGGAGTACATGGAGAAAATAATTACATGTCAAGAAAGACAGAAAAAAGTCAATGGGTATGAAAATGCAGAAAGTGCAGGGCGTGGTAGCACATGCCTGTAAGCGGCAGCCTTAGGAAGCTGCGGCCGGGGCCAGGGCTCACGGTTTGAGTTGCACTAGAGGCATGTAGCAAGACTTAGTTCCAAAAAATATAGCTGGGTGTGGTGGCACACACCTGTAATCCCAGCTACCTCTAAAACTGAGGCTGGGGATTGCTTGAGTCTGTGGAACCCTGGGCAACATGAGCCTGCAGTTCCACAGGCAAAAATGGCGAGACCCAGTCTCAAAAAAAAAAGGCAGAAAGTAATCCAAGCTCACTATTATAAATGTAAATACACAACCTGTCAGAGATGGTCAACTAGGTTTTTTTTTGTTTGTTTTGTTTTTTGCAACTTCAATGTGGGACTCAAACCACGATCCCCAGTCCCAGCCTTGTTCCATAGGTTGTTGCTTACAGGCACACACCACCATGCCCGGCTTCAACTAGATTTAAAACAACCTACTGTTCACAATAAAAAGCATTAAGACACCCAGGTTTTGACTTTGTAGTATCTTAAGCTATAAGTTGTCTTACGCATTTTACTGGACTATTTTATAATAGAGTATTAAATCATCTAAATTTACAGTAAGACTATTTCTAACTTGATGTTTTAAAACATTTTTAAAAATCTGAAAAACACTAAAGGAATTAAACAGAAGTACTATGTTCCTAAATTTTAAAATTCCATCTCAGGCAAAATAGTTTTTAAATTGACCTACTGGCTCAATGCAATCCCAATCAAACTTCCAACATGATTTTCAAGTTAACTTGTCAAGTTTTTCCTAAAACTTACTGGGCTAGGAATAGTTGAGATCATTCTAGGAAAACAAGATGGGGGTGTGGGATGTGGAAATACATTCTACCAGATATAAAAGTTCATTTTTAAGATATGTTAAGAGACTGTCATTAGGAATTTGATATGACAGAAATAACACTGTCAATCAAGGAAAGGATGACTTCTTAAATTCTTGAACAATTGGTTAAATGAAGAGGGGGCGATAGTTCCTCACCTCTTATCATATACCAATAAAAACCCAGAAAATGTGAAAAGAAAAACTGCAATACTTTTTAGAAAAGAACAGAGTATCTTTCTTTACTGTGACTCAAGAATTCCTTAAACTAGACCCAAAAACGTTAAAATGAGAAATGGATCAATGTAAGTTTCTATTCATGAAAAGACAGCACAGATAAGCAGACTGAGAAATGTTATTACAACACATAAAGCTAACAAAGGATTGCTAGAGCACACGGGCCCTCCAACCGATGCTGTCTCCTGCTGTCCCTCAGCCCTACCTAATCTGAGACTACGTGATAAAATGACTGCACTTTCCAACCTTTTCTCTTGAATCACTGGGGAAACAAGAAGTCCCAAGGAGCACTGTGACTATGAGATGGTCAACATGGCAAGGAAGTACAGCCTGCCAACTATCATGTGAATGATCTTGGAACTGCACTCCCCAGCCCCAGCCAAAGCCCTGGATGATGGCAACACTGGCCAACAGCTAGACTGCAAATTCCTGAGGAACTGAGCCACAGTAATGAGCTGTTACACAGCAAGAAGAAATGACCAAAACTAGCATCTTTAACACACAAAGAACTTCAGTAAGTGACTATGGAAAGACAACCAACCAAAGAAGAAAATGGGTAAGAGGTACTTTTCACAGAAGAGGAACCAAACACTAAACATGAAGAGTTAACTCAATCTCATCAATAACCAGGGAAAAGCAAATTAAGATTACAATGAAAAGTTAATTGTATATTCACTGAATTGACCAAAGTTTAAATGTTTGCCTTGTAAGTGCTATACTTAAAAGTGCAAAAATGTTAGACTTTCCTCTTGAGGAAAATGTATTATAACAAAAGATAAATGGAATCCATAACCTAGCAGTTCCACTCCTAGGTACAGCCCTTCGAGAACTCAATCAACATGCATGTGATATACACAGCAGCACTGTTTATACAGAAAAGTTCAGGAAACAGCCCAAATATCCAACAAGAGAATGAATAAATTATACATAATTATAAAATGGAGTTCTATCTGCAATAAAATGAACTATGAATAAACAAATATTAGGACAGTGCTGAATGGAAAAGCAAGTCTCAGAGAATACCATGAAATGTTTAAGATACTTAACAAGCGGATGTTAATATATAAATCATATGCAAACTATAATAAATTACTATATAAATCAACATGCAGAGCAACCAGTAAATGTTGAGCAATCATTTAAAAGTATTTAAGCCTGCCCTTTTATTCTTTAGATAGACAATGGAATGAATAAAACTTTATGGACATTTTGTTGACAAGACGGAGCTGCACCGATCATTCCCCAATCATTTGTCTAAACAAACCACTGACCATTGGGTTGGCATATTTATTTGACATGTTCTTGTCACCAGCTAAAGATTGCTCCCATTATTTGAGAGAGCTGCAAAACCCTTATAATGACTTCCCTCATTCAATTAATAGCCATTAATTTACTAATGCACTGTCTGACACCTGAAGAAAATGCAGCTGATCCCCATCTTACCTCAGACAGGATAATACCATCAGAGTGTCAAGAGTCAGCGGCAGGTGATTCCAGCTAGATGAAGAGTGGAGAAATGGAGGGAAATGAGCAGGAATTGATAATTTTGGCTGCCTGAATTGCAGCTTGTGTTTCATGTTTGTCTTATTCCATATCCAGTGTGTCCTCCACACTGTCCAAACAGGAAACCATGAATGACTGGATGCCAGGTCAACATAGTACAAAGGGAGAAGGGGAAAACAAGGAGAATCAAAACTTATGCACAAGTCTCCCAGGACTTCTGCTGGCTATGAGACAGGGCAGTTCGGTCTACTGCGGCATGTGAGGGTAAAAGGTGAACCTGTGGAAGTAGAGAGGAGACAGAGCGATACTCCTCTCTCTGAAGACCAGCCACGTGAAGGGGAAGAGAGGAGGGGAAGAGACTGAGCAGGGGCTGTGCTACTACCTCTAAGAGTGTTCTCACTCTTCTGGGTAGTAAACAGAGACCTGGCATAGTCCCTTTCCTCACATCTACTCAGTGCACAGCTGTGTCATCCTCCACCAAGGATACATTGACAAATAAAACTTAAAAATCCTCAAGGAATTATGTTCCCAACACCAGTGTCTCCCCCTATACTCTCTTCCAGCCTTTCCCAGCTGCTACCAGAGCTTAGTCGTGTCTTCTCCCTTTATCCATGATGGATGAGGCACTCCTTTGGAGGAAGAGAGGATAAACAGAATGTCTTCCCCAGCTTGGTCCAGATACCTCTCCCACCCAAGGCTTATGAAACCACTGAAGATTCCAATACCTGAAATAATAGTAAACCTATAGTTAGTCTCCAGTTTTGTGCCCACTGTACAAACCATAAATGCCTCAGTGTCAAGTAGTTTCTTAGATAAACTACATGCCCTGGAACTTAAATGATTAACTAGTTTTACTATCTCCCCAAGTTACTGTTTATCAACCAGCAATGGAAGTATTTCAACAAGCATTCACTACATCAGTATGCACACCTAAGCATTAGTCCTGTTCATACTGAGCCTGACACCATTCACAGAGCTCAAGAGTAAGAAGGGTTACTCGAGTATGGAAAAAATACTCATTAGTAAAACTAAGGAGACATAAAATTCAAGATAAGGGAAGGAGACTTAGGAATTTGATTACTTAAGTTGAAATTTACATTTACTTTATTGTGGTTCACTGCTTATTTTCCATAAGAAATGCTCCCAAGGTTGAAATTCTCAGTTAATCTATTTGTTGAAAGCCCCTATTCTTTCTAACAGTGCTATCACCATCTTATAATAGATTTCTTGTCAAATACCAAAATTGTACTAAAAGGCAGGCAATAAAGTTTGTAGAGTTTTCTATTTGTTTCTAAAGGAATGGGGAGGGGGGTGGAATGAGGCTAATTTGATGTGACTTAATAGGACCTAGGTCAGTGGCTCATTATTGCCTCCTCTAAATACTGACAAAATCAGCTAGCATTCCAGGGGTTGTTGACAAAAATTTCCCAGAATTTAGTCTCCACAATTCCTATTTTCACAATCTTTTGGTATCATCGTTTCTTAGATTACTAATAGTGCCTATACTTAGGAATGTATTAGATCCTAGTATGAGTTCATTGAAATAGATCTGATGTGTTTTTAGCACATCTTCACCTAAACTAATAGCTTCTTCACATAGAAAAACTATCCTTTTCAACAAGTTTTGAGATCCTTTTCCTCTCAGTAATATTATTGCAAGGATGTTATCTTTCCCAAGCAAGTAGGATTAGACTTCACTGATTTCAATTCAGATAGTGAAAGCCTTTTTATTGTTTTGAGTTTTTTTGTTGACATAGTTGTCCTGCTATTTTGTTTTGTGTGTCCACTTCTAAGCTTGGCGTGGATGTCTAAATGTTCATCTGAACAATTGTAACCCCTCACTCTAAGGCTCAGCCCTGAGTTTTAGTCTCTTTTTAGGTTTCTGAAAGTTCTTAGTCATAGTTTCATATTTGCCTTTTTAAGAGTTAAATCCTCTGAAAAGAAGATCTCCTAAAAAGACAGATGCAACTAATTCTGGCAAACATTCTCTTTCCATATGCCAGAAAGAAAGTCACAGGTGCGCTGATCATCAGCGAGCAAAGGAACACAGAGGCAAAGGAAATGCAACTACCATGTAGCTCGATCAACCCATGTGGTACGGGAGTAATTCTTATGGGTGACATAAAAAGAAAATCTGTGCAATATGTTATTGTAGAACAAGATTTTACAAATCCAAGTGCAATACAGTTATTGTAGAACAATTTAAATTCACTGTAAAAAAGTTACCTTTTTTTCCTTTAAAAGAACTTGGCAGGAAAATTAACATAAAATTTTCAAAACTGCTTTGCAAACAAGGTTACCCAATACACATGCTTCCACTTATGGAACTTGTCATCTACTTTGCATTATCTAAAACTGATCACATTCAAGAACAAAATCACCATAGCTCTTTAGTTCACATAGCAGTAGGAGACAACACACCATACACCTTAACTGACCATGTAAAGACTGTTTTATTCCATGAAAATATTCTCAACAGAGAACACTATCTTAAACAAAGCATTTACCATTAAGAAATCAAATGTGCACAAAAAAAAGTAAAAATTACTGAAAAATTAAAGATTTCTTTTGGACAATTCACTTGTTCAAAATTTAAGAATGATTTAAGAATGATTTAAACTGTGCAAGTACAAATGTCTTTTCTATTGTAATAAACCATATACAGGTTGCACTATTCCACATGAAGGAACTTGCCTCCTACGGAAGCAAATCCTGCTTTTAGAAAAACAAACAGTAGCTTGAAAAGAACAGTTAGTTCTTACAAGAAAGCCTTAAACTTTGCCCTCTGTGTCTGTGGCTGTTAGCCAAAAAAACAGAAGCACTTCAGATTTTGTACAGAAGACAAACACAGTCAGATGACATTTCCTCCTCATTCTAACCTTTAAAATAAAAATAGCACTAGATTTTAAAACTACTTTATGTAGTCCGTCAGTATTGAGTAATGTCACATTATATAAATAACCCTGTAACGAGATTCGAAAACCTAAACTTTACAGTTTACTAACCTCAAAAAGGCAACACACTACATATTAGCTGTGTAACAGGGGCATACTTGGTCTTATGAAGGCATTAACTTTCACACAATTGTCTTTCAGCTTTAGTATAACTGGTAGTATGATTCAAATAACACTGGGAAAAATTCAAGCGTTCACACAGCAGCTAAAATATTGCTTAAAATCCAGTAATACACAGACCATTTCACGTTCTCTTTCTCTCAAAACTGTAAAGAACCAAATTAACGAAGATTCCATGGTACAAATACCCCCCCCGCCCCCACCCATCTCTCCCTAATAAACACCACTAAGAAATTAGTCAAGATACAAGTCATTAACAGAATCACAAGTGTGAGGCAGGACATGAGCAATAGGGGCACTAATGACAATTATATTTACAAGTATAAACATACAGAAATTTCCATTTTACAAGTAAAAGTGCACAAAGATCATTACAAAGTTTCACTAAATTTTAGCTGGTTCAAACAAAAGTATCACTTGGAAACAGACTATTAGAACAATAATCAAATGAGAACATGGTAACCCCAAATCAGAAGAGAATGGGAGGAAGAGGGGCGCAGAAAACTTCTCATAGAAACACAAGTAAAGTAATATGAACTGACATGTCTTTATAGTTGATGCATAATTTGAAGACGCACCATCAAACACGGTAGAGCTCTAAAAGTCACCTACCAAGGCTACATCGGCAGCTGCAGCAGTACTGCCAAGTTAAAGGAGGTCGCACTGAGCTGACACATAAAGCCCTTTGTGGGATACTGTAGTGGTAATGTTGGCAATCAACAGATTTAGGCACTCTAGTTTAAGGCAGCATTTGAATGGAAGCAGCTGACTTTTGACAACAGTCCTTTGTCTTGAGGTGGTGAGTATCTTCTGTGTTTATTACGCCAGGATTTCAGTGCTGACTATAGATTCTTCCCAGGCTGAGGTGCTGAAGATGTATCACATTTCAAAGAGTTCTTTCAACTGGGTTGTAGGCTAGAGCAGAGATGTTTTCTTTTTCTTATCATAAATACTTCAGGTTCACAAACTACTTCATAATGCCAAAACTGGAATGTTTTGTAGTGGGAAAGTTATAGCAGCACACACGAATACTAGGATGGAAACATTAGTGCTGAAAATGTTTGACAAAGTGATCTGTACTACAAATGTAAAACAACAAAGGTTTTGACAGGAACAAGGGATTATAAAGACATGCCTGAAAAATCTCACCCAATCATTCTACACATGCAACAGGATGTTAAGCAAGCACAGAGGTGGCGCAGGCAGACACTGACAAATGGTAAGGATTCTAACAAACAATGGATTTAAAAGCCAATTAAAACAGAGCTGAGATGGAGACAGTCCTGTTGGAACTGTCAAATGCAAGACAAATTTAATGACAGCTCTGCATTCTTTCTGATCTGATGTCAGTAAATTAAACGGAAAAAGGGTTAGCCATTGTTGGCCTTTTCTCCTTCATGTGAATAAATGTGAATGAGAAAATTAAGGATTTGTATTATAATGACTTTTTTTTAAAAACAATGTATGGAAATGCTAATGAAGTTAGTAAACTATAATCATGTCTGCATGCACTCATGCAACTTGCTTCTCTCACTCTGTTTGAGCCTGACAACTCTATACCCTCCCCCTAAAAGCAGCTGCATGTAACCTCCTTCAACATCTTGCCCATTTCCTCAGAAACCCTCTTCAGGAACCTGTAGTCCAGGAGGAAAAAGAAAAGAACAATTACTGAAGACCTGTGGTAACACCAAAAATGGTGTTCAGCTTAAAGTGTCCATCCCAAGTGTCTCTAAAGTCATTTTTCACTGTCAGTCATTGAAAGCACCTCATCAATTTGGAACACTAGGCAAAATTAGGGACCAGTCTCTTAACTGCTTTCTCACTTCCCCATAAAACTGGCACTGTACAATTATTGATTGTACATATTTCCAAGAAATGTTTGTTAAAATTTATTGGAAAGAACTCTTTCCTAATAACTGATTATTCAGCTAAAATGAGGAAGTACCCTAAATGGTAAGATATATAAAACCCTCCTGCCCATTTAGTCACAAAAGTTGATTTTTCCCTATTCAAAGTAAAATTTGCTGTACTTCCCATCTATTCAGGACTTCCTCTTAGTTTAAAATCTATTTTCCTATGTATAAATGCTGAATAGTGGCTGAAGTGTTACATCTCAAAAGATATTTTGAAGATAAAAATAAAGGCATTAATTTGGAAAACAGCTTATATATTACTGAAAATTACTAGTTAGTCTAAAAATACTTTCAGGTCTCAAAAGAAAGCTTTTATTCATATAAAAACTAGACCAGGTTAATTTATTTTGCAAGATATTGATTAGTCTGCACTTATACAGGTTATGTATGTACTAGATACCTGTCTTCCTCCTTTAAGAAACTGAAATATAGGAAGGAAAACAAAATGACTGTTTTTGTTTTTTTCCAATTAGTCAACTATTACTTTCCTTCCTGGAAACTGTAGCTACAAATTCAAACTTCTAGACCAAACAGCTGTTTGGAGAGTTAGCTTCCTATAGCACTTCAGAGCAGTTTTACTTATTGAATTTCATTCTGTTTACTGAAGCAAAGTAGTGGTGGGAGGTTGGGGGAGGAGGCAGCAAAATGCAGGGAGTTTAACTATGGACTCCTGCCCAATATACCAAATTCTATGATTTATAAGGCAGAAAAACACAAATCCTTCACATGGACTTGAAGCAGGACATAAAGCAAGAGGCATCAATTAAGCTTCACACCAACATTACTCAAATGGTAAAGCATCAAGACAACAGTTTCTTGTGATACTAGTCACATCTCTAAGATCGAGCCTATACTCAGCTCACACAGTGAACAATAAGCCTTGGGTACCCTTTAAAGTTTCTTATGTTTTTTCCACCCGTTGACTGTCTTTTCATTTTAAGTTATCATTCCTATTCCATTCATGTCACAAAGTTGCCTGGTTAAGTTTAGATGTAAGTTACTGCACCTTTACTGTTTTTCTCTAGAGTTACATCTATGTATGACGTGGGAACGTAGCCTTCTTCACCATTCTGTCTCCGAGCTCTTGTCCATCCATCACCTTTGTCCTCCTCAATAATGTATAGAACTTCACCTTCCTTCATCGCCAGAGTGCCTTCATTATGACCTAGACGAATTTTTACAGCATAAGCATGATTTAAGCACATCAATAATTTCAAATAAAAGTTAAAACAAAAAATTACATGAAATTCTATTAAATTTCAATGTACCTAAGAACCATGAGCCCATTAACTCTCATTAGCATGCTCTTTATGGTGTTTTGTAGTTTACCCAACACTTTCATATATATTCTCTATTTAAGCTGGACAGTAACCAGGTGAGGCTTATCTCAATATCACTTTGTGTAACAGACCACAATATCTGAGCCACAATGATATTACATGATTGACTAGGGTACTCCCATTTCACTATTCCAACACCTTTCTTAAATTTAAGTGGTAATGCTATCTAAAATCTTTATACATCAGGGAAACAGTAACAGTGAGAGGGTGGAAAGAAAGCACAAAGTCTGAAGAGAGAACAGGAAGGAAAATACAAATTCCACTCTGGCAGAAGCAGAATGGTTGGGGAGTTAGCTTCCTATAGTACTTCAGAGGATAAACTTCCTTCAAAACCTCAGGGCTTCCTTCTTCCCTTGCCCCAGCTTGTTAGTAGAAACAGTTTTCATGAATGCACCTTCTTTTAGCATCTGCTAAATTCCTCCCTAACTCTCCAGATTTCATTGTAACAAAATCTTATTTAATGTAATGTATTTTTTTTTTCAAAATGAGGAGTAAGTAAAAACTTTAATCAATTTAATCTTTATAATCAATTTCAAAAAACTTAATTCTAAAACAAAACCAATTTGGGAAAGGATCTTAATACTACTTTACTAGAACTTACCCATGAACTTACTCTGCTTCTCTGAGTTAAGGAAAAGAATTTTTCACAGTTCAAGAAAGCAAAAGCTAACTAGGAATCTACAGTAAAGGGTCATAATGATGTCTTTCTTCACTCACAAAGTTTGTTCCTCAACTATCACAGGAAAAAGCATAGCATGGTCCCAAGTCACCACTTTCTCTTACCACCTGAAAATGGCCTGCAGAGTCAGGATATAGTGGTGACAGTCAGCTATGTCATCTACCTTGCACCTATTTCTCAATGTGAGCAAGCTGCAAGGGAGAATATGAAGTGACATTTACTAGTTCTGACTTCCTGGGTTGGACCACCTGGGTTAAGTTGCTTCAACTACGTTAATTAATTACATAAGTAGCATGAGTACAATCTCTGCGGGAGGGGATTCTGTATTACTCAAAGTTGATACTTACAAGTAATAAACTATAATAGGATGCTGTAATTTTTTTTCAACTCCATGTATGGAAGAAAATTCTCTGCATGCTAACGAACTGGGATAATTTTCTGAATGTGTTATTTAGCTGAGAGGTTAAAATGTATGCAGGACACTGAATTTATGCAGACTTTCCAGAATCAGCATCAAATTCAACATACTAAGAAAATCATACCATCAAAAGGGTAGATAGCCTTGCAGTGTCCAATAGCAGGCAAAGGATCATCATCTTCAAATTCATCATCAAACTCATTGTGGTGACTGTGCTGTTGGGGTGGCCCACGGACCTCTTGGTTTGCATCATCAGTGTAACTTCCCTCAGGGCTGTAAAACACAAAATTATCTCTGAACGAGAATCACAAACATGGGAATCTTTTAAATGATCTATGAACTGATCTCAAGATCAATTTAGCAAATCAAATATCAAAGAGAGTTCCAACTTTAGCATCTATGTTCTTGAATGTAGTCTGTGTATGTGTGGGTACTTTCTAGAACAACTGCATTTTTGTTGAATTTCCTGAAATTAAAAAATTAGAAGATTATGGTATTCAAAGCACACAGAATGCATTCAGTAAATATGTCTCACTAACACTAGATCCAAAGATTAAACAGATTAAATGTGGTGGCAACTTGCCTTTCATGAGCCCCTATCATCACTCCCTCTTGTAGCAAAAGGACAATAAAACCCCTTAAGGGCCGGGCATGGTGGCACATGCATGTAAGCAGCAGCCTAGGCAGGGATCACGGTTCAAGTCCCACTCGGGGCAACATAGCGAGACCTAGTTCCAAAAAAATAGCTGGGTGTGGTGGTGTGCTCCTGTAATCCCAGCTACCTGGGAAGCTGAGGCTGGGGATTGCTGGAGTTCGTGGTACCCCAGGCAACGAGAGCCTGAGGTGCCACAGGCAAAAATAGTGAGATGTAGTCTGGAGAGAAAAAAAAAAAAAAAAAAAACACATCCTTAAGGGATGGACCTACCCAGGTCCATGTTTAGCTCACAGGCTTCAGGTGGAAATGCTTTGTCTTGTTTCTACAGGGTACGTGTTAGCAAAATACTAGCATGGCCAGAGTTCATAAGTAGGCCCATAACTCAATCAGACATAAGAAATGTACAAAAACTTTAGCTTGGGACTGTTGTAAAACAAGCTCTCTCCCTTTTCCACTGGACTTGATCCTGGAAGAATAAGAGCCTAATGCTTTAGAAAGATCATAGTATGGAGTCCTAAGAAGCCAATTCAGTAAAACACAGAACTGTGAGAGATGAAGAGGAACTGAAGTCTGAGGATATCACCTGAGCTCCTAGAGATCAAGCTCTCCCTGAAGTCAAGCAATAAAACCCTGATTTTGTTTATACCAACACAGAAAAAGTATTCACTCTGTCACTGAAAATTAAATTTTCAACTAATCTTATTAACAGAAAGTAACTTAGATAATCTAAAAAAGACATAATCCAAAGTCATTTTTTTCTTAAATTAGAAAAATGTTAATTTTATTAAGGAAGCAAATGACTGATTAAGATTTTAATAAGAGAAAATCTACATGATTCAACTTAGCATTTTCAGTATACTGAGAACCAAGGTTTTTTTTGTTTTTTGGTTTTTTTTTTTTGAAACTAGGTCTCGCTATTTTTGCCTGTGGAACTACAGGCTCACGTTGCCCATGGTACCACAGACTCAAGCAATCCCCAGCCTCAGCTTCTCAGGTAGCTGGGATTACAGGCACGCACCACCATGCCCAGCTATATTTTAGGACTATGTTGCCCCAAGCAGGACTCAAAACGCGATCCCCAGTCCCAGCCACGACGCTGTAGGCTGTCACAGGCATGGGCCACTGTGCCTGGCTCCAAGTTCTTAAATAACACAAACTAGGAAGATTAGATTATTCTAATAGATATTAGATATTACTTAATAACAAAAACCAGTATATTTATAAGTATCTCAAGACAGCGAACATGAACATGTACTCTTTCAAAGAGTTACAACAGAAAGGAAGAAGAGAACTAATATTTGTCCAAGTACTTTAACACTAGATGTTTTATGCAAACTATTTACAATGTATGAAATATTCTGTATGATGGGTAGTGAATTTGTATTAAAAATGAATTCTTTATATATAAATTTCACATCTCTGTGATGTCTGGTGTTTCCTCCCCCCCGTTGTGTACTTCAATTTGGTTGTTGGCTTGTTTTGACTTTTCTTTATGGATTTTTGTTTATCTTTCCTATGTCCCATATAGTAGTGAAACCATTTAGTTTCTGTTTTTTTTCTTTTTGACTTGTTTCTGCTAATATGAATTCTTTTAAGTCCATCCATGTTATCATAAAATCATCCAATTAGTCATTTTTAATTGATGAGTAATATTCCATTGTGTATATATACCACATCTTTTTCATCCAGTCATCTGTTTTTGGATATTTTGGTTGCTTCCATGAATTTGCATTAAAAATGAAATTACACTCATTAATGGCCAAAACTTAATACTAGATCTTTCAAATTCTTCTCTACATGAATCCTAATCTGTTGGATTTTAGTATGGAAAAAAAAAATCATACAGAGAAAGGAAATGCCACAAGCAGTATGAAAACTTAGCTAACTGCTTTTTGTAAGCTGTGGTTCAAACTACACATTTTTTTTTCCTTCACAAAATTTTGAACAATTTGTTAAAAAAAATTATACTAAATCAGTATAAGGTACTAAGCTCCAACTAAACCTCAAAGAAATCTTCCCAAACTTGAGGAACTTGTTCCTTCCAGACTGTAACGCCTAAGAACGTTCTGTATTTAGACACATAACATACTAAAACCGAGCAGCCAAATCAAACCTTATACTTTATCTGTAGTTATTGTAAAGAAATAGAAAAAAACAAGCTTGTTATATTAAGAGAAAAAGAACTGAGTGAAGTTTAGCCAAAAAAATAGAAGAAAAAGAGAACATACAAATAAAATACAGAAAAATTACCTTTCTCGTCCTTGTGTTACAAGATGATTTATGTCACTGCTATGTCTTCTGTCTCCTCTCCCACCTGTTTTGCCTTCAACTTCAGAGAGCCAAGCCTTGAGGAAAAAAAATAAGTAAAACTGAGTTCCATAAGTATTTTTAGAAGCTCCTGAGACGCTATACTTTTAAGATATGCTTTAAGATTTCATGATTATATAATTCTAACAGAAACCTTTATTCCAGTTTGGTTAGTGATCAACTTTGCTGCTGATAAAACAGTTTTAAGTAAGAAAGAAAACCCAAGGAAATAATTCTAAAGACTTTATACCTTGATATTTACTTTTAAATCATAAATCCTAAAATTAAAAATTCAAAGGTAATTCTAGCAAAAACTATCATAATAAAATTTATAAAAGTTGATTATCTTAGATAACTACTAAGTCACAAAGCTACCTCATTCTTGTGGATTTCCATTCTCAAGCGGTCAATGTTATTCATAGTCTCTGCTAATTTAGGCTGCAAACTCCCAGGATCCCCCATTTGTGGATTTTTCTCATAGACATCTTTCATTTTGTTTAGTGCTTCTCTGAAAATAAAAAGAAAAATCACAGAATTAAATATTAACTTCATATGCTACCAGAAAAAAAGAATTTCATCTGAGTTTGGGCACTCACGTGCAGTCTAATCTTCTCCTTTAAGTTTAGTCAAGCATTACATGACTAAAGATAACCTGCATAAAGCTAGCAATGTACATAGAACTCGTAACTTACGGAGGTCTTTTAAAATATTTGAAATATTAAGAAAAAGATTTCGCATTCCATTTCTTGTTTCCTTTTAATCAAGGGCTGGAAGAATATTCCTCAATAGTCTTAAAGTCCCAAATCAGATTCATTATATCAATCCCATCAAGCATATTATTCCACCATTATCTCAGTTCATAGCATCCTCTTCCCACTCATTATGCTAGAAATAGGAATTCCATTTTCCACCTGCCCCTCTCCCTCGAAATTCAGTTATTCATCTCCCCATCACTTTTCTAATCATAATTCAGTAAGTTATACCTCAATCAGCTCTCCTTTATTTTTGCTTACATCTGACATTACTGACTAGCATTCCTTAAATCTATTTTTCCTCTTTATCTCCTGGAGAGTACATTTTGTTTTCCCTTCTCATCTGTACTGTTTTATAACTCCATCCTTGGCTTTTCTCTGTGTATTACATAAAATGACAAACATTTATTCTCATCTGACTCTACATTTCTCCTTTATGAAGATGAACTTAGTCCCGTAATATCACCTACCTTCACATAATTCTCAAATACTTATCTTCAGTCCTCCTTGTCTCCTAAGATCTATTTCTAGATTTCCAAAACCAGCTAGCTACTTCCACATGGACTTTTCACATATTTAAAAACACAACATAAATAAAACTACTATCTTTGAACCAAATTAAATTTTTCATTACTATTTCAATTAAGTGTATCCTTCTTTTGAAAACTACAAGTCCATTATTTTTTTCAATGCCTCCATTTTTCTTTTCTTGGACATCCTATCAGGTAAAAAGTTTTTAGATTTTTAAATCTGTTCCTTTCTATTCCCAACTCTTAATCCAGGTCCTCAGCATCTCTTACCTGGGTATTATAAAGCCCCCTATGGATCTTGGACTCCCTGACTAAATGCACTTCCTATACAATCTATTTTCTTTCTTTCCTTGAGATTAGGTCTCTTTTTGCCTGTGGAACCGCAGGCTCACATTGCTCAGAGTACCACAGACTCAAGCAATCCCCAGCCTAAGTTTCCCAGGTAGCTGGGATTACAGGCGCACACCACCATGCCCAGCTATATTTTTTTTTTTAACTAGGTCTCGCTACATGCCGCTGGCGGGGGACTCAGACCGTGATCACTAGCCCTGGCAGCAGCTTCTTAGGCTGCCACTTACAGGTATGCACCACCATGACTGGCCAATATACAATCTATTCTTCATGCAGTTTTCAATTATCTTTCTTTGGAATAGGTGATATTACCTCTTTTCTCAATAACTTCTGACAACTCTCTAATATCTACAAAATTTAATTCCATGAAAAAAAATCCAGACTATAATTCACCCTATACATTATTAGCACTGTCATCCCCTTCACTGGCTGAGCTCGATAAAATCTCTAATCAACTCTCCCTAGCCTACAACAGTTTTCAGTCATGGCAAGACATTAGCATTACTGTGCTTTTATTCTTCTTTTCCTTAAATGCTTTACTGTTCCCTTATTGCCCCGTTTTCTTGTATAAGCAACAAAACCCTACTCTCCTATCAAGGTCTGGCTCCATTGCTCTGGCAACAAACCAGGCAGTGTTTGGATGTCCAGTATGATATTTACCAATGACCTACCTTAGAAAAATCATTTGATATTCTTTATCTATATAGTAGGAATAAACACAGAGCTATTTTGAGGAATCCAATGACATGCTGTATGGAAAGTGCCGTACTTCAAACCTGGTACAAAATGACCCTTCAATAAATATGAGCTTGCTGCCTTCGCTCTTCCACCAACTTCTCTCCAGTTAAGTTTTTCTTTATTCCTATTAGAATTCATTTATTTTCTCTCCTAGGTTCCCTACAACTTCACTATTATCTTTTAGCAGATAAAATAATGAAACGTGTACAGCAATTAAACTGCGCCTTACCTTCTCCTAATTACAACATAACATTTTAAGATCAGGAATTCAGTTTTTGGTTTTTTTCCCAATTTTTATCTTCTATATAGTCCCAACACAGACTATCAAAAACACTAAATATTAGAGCTGTTATAATTTTCCAGAGACTATTTACATATTCCTCTAACACATATTTTAACATTTAAAAACTATATTAATAGTCGATTCTCAATTTTTGCAGATTTCATACCTAAATTGAGTACTAAAATTTATTTATAAGCGCAAAATGAGTGCTTGCAACATTTTCACAGCTATTACACATGAGCAGAGTGGTGAAAAGCCAGAGTTCTCTAATCGAAGTATTCTTAGCTGAAGTCAAACAAAGAGATGCTCTAATTATTCACTGCTTCTATAACTGAAGAAAAATGTCCTTCTTGTGATGTTTATTGCCATGTTGTTGTTGTCTGATTTTTCTGCATGTCTGTGCCATCCGATAGTGCTAAACCACTGTCTAATGTTTCTCATGAAGGCTGTAAGATGTCTTATGGAAAATACACGTTAGGAAAGTTTTGCTCACATATGTATTATAGTGTTATTGGCTGAGTACAAGCCAATAAATCAATTATATTAAATAAACGTGTCTTTAAACAGAAACACATAAGACAAAATTATATACTGATAAACTGTTAAATGGTGTGAAGAGGTTAAACTGGAGGTCTGTATTTCTTATATTTATATATGCTAATTCAGTGTTCACAATGAATTTATAGGACATAATTACCAAAACAGTAAGAATTAACTGTACCAAATATTTCAATTACGATTTGAGAGCCCATCATATTTGATGCATGCCTTCACATCAAAACTTTAATCATACATGCAAGAGTTTTAAGCTTCAATTTCACTTTCATATTAAAGTAGATAGGAAGTTATCAAACCACACTAAGAATTATTATCGTAACTGTTCATTAAAGCAAAAGTGAACAAAGACTTTTTGTAATCAAGTATTGCTTGCCAACATATTTTACCACAAACAAGGTAACATTAGCTTCAGATTTCTACTGCAAAATAAAAATTCATCCAAGTATGGGAGATGGTTAGTGAGTGTTGACAATGAATCAAACTATTTTGCAAATTCATGGACCACATAAAAATATACTATTATAGTCCAATAAATAATCTGCAACCCCAAAAACTCTCTAACATTTCATTTTTACCTTGACACCACAATCATAAAAACTTCCAAGCTTAGGAGTATATTTTTTTTCCCCTCAAAAGATATTTCAATTATGATGTACAGCTTTTTAAACCCTTTTTATAATATATTTGAACATATTATTCAAAGTAGACCCTAGTAGGAATCATCATAATAGCAGAGAGAAAACAATGTAAAAATACTTTTGGTCTGATTCTTTTTGTAGTTCTCTGTTAAGTTCATCGATGCGCTGTTGTAGTTTTTTACGTCTCTGTTCTGGTGGCAGATGACTGAAATCTTCCAGTGCTGGACCCTGAAAAGAGAATCTGAATTATCAAAAAAGTCATTTTTAGGAAATTTCATTTTTAAAAATATACCCACTATAAAACAAGTATATCAAATTTAAGTTTAATTTAAAATCAGCTCCAAACAAGAAAAAAGAAAAAAAGAAATCTACATAGATATGTATCTATGTCAATTAAAATGATTGTATAGAAGAGTTCAAATTCCACTTAGGTTATAAAATCATGAGAAAGTAAAAATATCAGCAAATACAGATAATAGGTGATGACCAGTATCACATTATGTTCAAGTATTAGCAGAGTTTTAAAAATACACATGAATCTTCTTACAGCAACAACAACAAAATGGAAACACATAACATTTCTCATCTATAACAAGTTACTTTTTATATGTAAAAGTATTTTATTTCCAAATCATACCCATTGTCATGATAGAATATTACAAATGTTCATACTGGAAATAAGAGCTTATAAAGTAAGCAACTTACCTCATAAAGACAAGATAATTTATGAAATGTTTTAATATTGCATATAAGGACATTGAATGTTTATATTTATTAGAAAATTCCAAGTTTTGGAGAACCAAAACATACCTGGCCATCAAAAAACAAAAGGTAGAAACTATGCACTGAGTGAAATCTAATGGAAATTATATTCCAGTAAGCAGTCTATTTTCAATTATCTTTTGTACAACCAAATAATATACCTTAGTTGTTCCTGAAAGATATAACCCAAACAAAGACACAATTTCTCTTTAAGGATGTGTGATGTTTGAAAATTTAATGCTTTAATATTCAAGAAACTACATTATTTTTTAAAAAGTCTGATTTAAATGACTTTCTCTGCTTAAATGTGAAATCACTGTTATTTAAGTTATGTCATTAGAGATTATTAACAGAATCAATGTTAGCAACTACTAATTCCACTTACTACAAACTTTTATTTCATAGGTAATCGATATTAGCATTTTTACATATTCCAAAAATTGAGGATTATTACTCGTCATTTTTCTTTTTAAAATGGTGATTTTAAGGATATTTTTTAATGCACTCGCTGAAATGAACTCCCCAAAACAAACATACCCATGTTCTTTGGGTGATTTATGTTTATAACATAGGCTAAATATTTTAACTTCGCCATTTGTAATGACTCACCACCACTTTTTTTAAAAAATGAGGAAAAACTTTAGGATTTTATGATAAAACATAGCATTCAATTACTAACAGTCTCTGGAATAAGTCCCAAGAGCCTGCACATTATGGACATCCAACAAGCCTGGATTTTAAAAAAGACAGGCTATCTTTCCCAAGTGGCCTTTATTTTTTAATCTACCAGGCGCCAGAATTAATAATCTGTCAAAAAAAACCTAAATCTGACCTATTAAAATAAATAGATGGCAAATTTGCTAATGAGGTGCCTTTATTATATACACTTAGTTGTCAACATCAATTGTCAAAAATCAATCTAATTTGGGGTACAGGTTTTAAAAGCCATTTATATATATATGCCAAAGACAAATCTAATTTGTATATATTTCGTTTGTTTGTTTGCTTGTTTTCGTTTTCAGACTCGCTATGTTGCCCGAGGTTGTCTTGAACTCAGACTCAAGTGATCCTTGGCCTCAGCCTCCCAGGTAGCTGGGATTACAGGCACATGCCACCATGCCTAGCTTCTAATGTGTATTTTTAAAAATAGTTTCTAGAATTTTCAAAACTTATTAGTAAATAAAATACATTTCAACATGGTTTTTCGATATTACAATAAACTTACAATCACCTATAAGTTGCCAGGTATTCACTTGCCCCTAATCAAACCTTTATCATATATCAACATTAGGTATCTAGCCCCTTACACTTCAAATATATCCTTTTCACATATAACTTACTATTCTTTTTATCGAGTATGAAAACTCAGTATTTCCTATGAATGTAAAGAAGACAGCTGAGAAATTTTACAACCTATCCTACTACAAAGGGAGTTTATAAAAGGCCAATGTGCAAAAAGAATATTCTACTCTCCAAAACAGAAAAGCTATATAAGCATTCAATAATTTTTGTGCTGGGTCTTTACAATGAATCCATTAAATTATTTGAAATAAATGTATAAGGAACACACCACACACATACATACTCACACACAATCAAGGTTACATATTTTTGTAGGAATATTTTATTTTTTTGAAAATAAAATGATTCTTGTGATAAACTACATGTCAAATTAATATGCTCTTAAAAGAATATTAGAAAATTCATTTTTGCTAAATTTCTTTCTGTGAAAACATGAACTTTTGTTCTACCATGTAGCTTAGAAAATTTGGGGTTTTTTTGTTTGAGAGTAGGTCTCGCTATTTTTGCTCATGGAACCGCAGGTTCACGTTGCCCAGGATACCACAGACTCAAGCAATCCCCAGCCTCAGCTTCCCCAGGTAGCTGGGATTATAGGCGCGCACCACCACGCCCAGCTATTTTTTTGAGACTAGGTCTCACTACATGCCCCAGGCGGGACTCAAACCGCGATCCCTGGCCCCAGCAGTGGCTTCCGAGGCTGCCACCTACATGCATGCGCTACCATGCCCAGCTTGGAAAATCATTTTAACTACATTTTATTCTCTATAATAATGACAAGGACTCTACCCAATAACACTTAAGAACTTAAGTTGACTACAGTTAACCACATTATCAAATTTTATGACATCAAGAGGTACTGGCATATGTTGAAGTATGGATTAAATTATAAAAAGAAAAGACACATACAAGGTGAAAATGTGGTGATGTACCTTACTATTTGTTTTGAAATAAACAAAACAATGTTTTGAGATTACTCAATATTGGCACAGTATATATAGATCAGCACATAAGGCTTACCATCTTCACGGACCACTGAATTGTTCAATGGAAAACAGAAAGAAATGGTAAATTATTCACATGAAACCATAATATAAAAGATGCAATAACCTATACTTTTTTACAATTTTAAAATCATGTACATTTCACAGTCCAAACATTTATTCCAGAAAAACAATTTTAAGCACATTGTTGAAAAAGTAAATTACTTGCAAAAATACACTGATGATAATGGGCAGATATTTTCTACATGCAACTAAAACTCTAAATAGCAATCATTCTACTAGTAATTCTGTTTTTTTTCTCTTTAAAAGGGAATTTTTACATAAGTGGATTGCACTTACATAGTTCTTCATTCTCAAAGCACTAATATTTGAAAAGTTGAATATGAAAGATCTAATATTAGCCATTTTTTTAAAAATCTTGTTTTAAAAAAGGCAACACTCTTTCCAATACATTAAACAAACATCACTAGCTGAATATTACAATTTAAAAAACTGTTTTTGGGTCTAAATATACTATGTGCAGGTGAAGATAAGTTTCTACTTAGTTTTAAGAAGCTTTAAAAAAAATTAGATACATTATAATGAAAATAAGTCAATGAATCATGGATTCAAGTTTCCCATACATTTTTTTCTAATAGACACAAATATATGGATTGCATTTTGCTTTGAACACATAGCTTCTATTTTTTAGTTTTTATTCTGAAATCGGTATGCTCCAAAAGCAAGATCAAAAGTATTTGTTTTTTTCAAAATTGGTAAAATGTATTCTTTCTGAAAATACAAAAAGGCCAGAATGTTCTCATACAGATTATATCCTGTTACACATATATATAACACAACCAATTAAATGGGGTTCTGTAATTGGCCTTCCATCTATCTAGTATTCCAACTAAACACACATGTACCCACACTCACACCCATACACACGCTGACACAAAACACAGAATAGAGGTTTTTAGAAAGAGAATCTTTACACTTAATTACATTTGGCTATATGCCTCAGATTTTTATTTTTCCTTGTTTTCTAAATCAAGATGTTTTAGACATGGGAGAAATCAGATTGAATTTCACATAGCAAATAAGAATTTTAACAGATGGCTAACAAAAAATATCTACCCCTTATCTCTGATGAAATAGCCATATATATTAATGGTTATGATAAGAAAAGATGACATTTGCTATCCATTACCTTTCCAAATATGCTTAACATTCTTTAGACTGTCAGTAGTTTCAGAGAATAAAAATCACAACTTACTTTGCTATGACAAAATTCATGGTGAAGAAAAGGATAAATTTTTAAAAGACATTCTCATAGTCTCTTTAAATGTTACTAAAACAAAATTATGTATAGGACAAGAAACAAAATATAAAGTATTTTAAAACAATATAAAGTATTTTATTTAATTTGCTTTTCCTTTTAGGATTGTTTTCACTAGCTAAAGTTCTAAGTGATACCAATTATTTTTCTAGTATATAATATGTTTTAGAAAAAATATTAGGTTATAATTACAACTGAAGTATCTGAATGTTTCAGTTCTTGCCAACCTTAGTTTTAGCATTAGTAAGAAGATAAATTTATGGCTTATTATCCTTTAATTTGGCAGTACAAAAAACTCGTTTTAAATAAAAATATTATAAATATATTGTTATTTAAGATATCCATGTTCAAGAAAAAAAATTACCCTCATGCAATTATCATATACCTAAATCTAGTGGATTTGACATACCCACTATAACTTAATATATACACACATACAAAAAAAAAGAAATCGGACATTTAAAATTTGATGTATTTCATTTAAAATTAGGAAAATCCTGAGAATTGTGTTCTCTATAGATAAAAGCTTACAAAAATGACTCTAGTAGTCTATAAAATCATGAATTTAGACAGAAGACATGGACTTGTTACTGTTAGATAAACCTACCTCTTAAAGAAACAAAAATAGCAAAACCCAGTAAGCTCAAATGTAGTAAAGAGTAAAAATTACTGCTTTGTATATTAATTAGTCATGTTCAGGTATACACCAAGTATTTACTAATGGTTAGATCTTGACATCACAGAAGGCAGGAAATTTCTCCTAAGAAAAATTCTACTGGTACCCACTGTCAAATTCAAAAACATTGGTCCAAGACAACATTTCTCATATCCTCTGAGACTGGAAACCGTCTCCTCTCATAGGACTGCTTTAAAAAAGAATTTTTCTAAAAAAGCCAAAAAGCAGTCAACTACAGCTCAAAACAAGAATTTCTAATTTAAATAGTGTAACTGATTGACTTTAAGAAATCTGAGCAGTTGCTTTACATGTAAATCAATCTAAAAACATACACTGGCTTCTTCAAATTTATCCTCTATTTTGGGTTTTTGTGTATTGAAAAAATTCTTAAGTGGAAGAAAAATACCTGAATGGATTAATTTTGAAATAGTATCCAGTAAACTCTCAAATACCAATTCAAACACCAAGATTATAATAAAACGTTCCTTCCTGCTCTATCCCCCAGTCCTCTAATCGGTTTGTCACACTTCCCGTTTTGTATGCTGCTATTTTCTTTCACATTATAACAGTAGGAGAATTCTGACCTTGTAGATCTAGATTCCCTAATAATGTATTGGTTGTATAAATTTAAACAATATGTGGAAATAAGACAAATAACCAATTTTAAGTTCTACAGTTTTAAATTCTATTTAGAAATTTATTCAGTAATAATGAAGATGTCACACATATTTATACTTTCTTTTCCAGGGCTCATAAGTTCAAATACTTTTTCAAAGAAAAATACTTATTTCTTCTTTCTATGACTAACCTGTACCAAATATTTTAACTAGAGCTGGCAGAATCAATGTGTAGAATACGTAAAGTTATAAAAATATGGCTAAACTGAATTTCTACCCTCGTAATAACTAAGACAACAGAAATCCCAAATGTGATTTCTTACAGGCTTTTCAAAGAGGTTACAGGTTCCTGCAGTGTCTACAGGTATAATATAGACTCAGCCACAGAAACTTTTCCAAATGTTATTATCTATAACATCATCCACATACAGAATTAGATAACAGAGATAGCAAAGAAGTTCTTTTCATTATTGGCAAAAGTAAGTCCATGAAAGGATATAATAATCTAGAACATCTCTGTTACGTTACCGACATCCATTAAGTTTTTCATATTGTCTTAACGGAAATGTAGGTAGTAACATCTTGTCATTAATGAAAACATGAAAGAAATCTAACTGAATTTGAAGATAGAACTACAGAAAATTAAAAAGAGACTAGAAAGAAGAAAAGGAAGAAATAAGAGAAAAGTGGGATAGAGGAAAGGGGAGAGAAAAGAAACAAAATCAAGTCTGATACAGGGTCTTAACAATAATTATCAGACTTAAAAGTGACGAGTTCTGAGTTTTCATCTGTGGGTTATCATTATCACATGTGTTTTTTATACATCCAAACAAATGCTGAATTAAATGTCTCATAAACAAACCTAAATGATAAGCTTGTATTACAAAAAAAAAAAAAAAAAAAAAAACCCTAAAAATAAAACAAAGAGAAACTAGCCTAACATCATGGAATAATGTATTTGTCAGTAGTAGTAACAATCACTAGAAACACGTTAATACTTGCATTTTACTATTCTACTGTTTTTCATTCATTTGTGAATTAGCTTTAGTTAAAAGTAAATGTCAAATGTTGGACAATTTTTTTAAACAGAAAAAATTCTACAAAAAATACTTTTCTGTTCAAGGAAACAAATTCCGTTTAAAAATTACTCAATATCTAGTATCTTCATATTCTTTACAATTTACAAAATATCATATATTTCTTTAATTTGATCTATGATCTGACATTTAATATTCCTGTCATATTTATAAATTATTGGAAATTGTGTTTTATGCTTCTATAAGTAGGGCAATTATGGTTGAACATGATTTTTTTCTCAAAATACTTTTATAAATTGGCAGAAGTCATTAGTGACAAATTACTGAAATAGACAAATTACTGAAAGTCTTAAAAATGTAAATACATTACAAGACAATGGTGAACATATGATTTCACATAAACAAAAGAATAGCTAATATGCTTGTACCCAGCACCCTCTTTATAATACCATTCTTTTATGGTTGAGTATTTCAAATATTCTATAGAGGAGTTATTTTTAACTTGTGGGCAGCTATTCTTAATTCTGTGGTTTTTTTAACTACATATTTATAGGAGAGAGCCTTATAATGAGGGTGGAGAGTATTAAAAGCCACACTACACACACAATAGGCCATCATGCATTTTAACCCATTATTAAACTTACCCCTCTTTTGAGGCTTCTGAAAGAAGGAATTCTGGGCTTCCCTGTTTTTATTTCATTCATACAATAATGCACGGGCTCAATGGAGAATGTGAGAAACTGGGACCCATTAGGAGTACTGGATGTGAATAAACTAGTAGGGGTTAAGGGTGGGGACTGTGGCTAATATGGAAATAAAGAAAGGAATCAATAAGCCAAATGTGCATAGTTTTTTCCTAAATGAAAATTCTAATTTTGGCAACATACTTTTCACAAAATATATGTCAAAGTTTTCAATAAAATATAAGTTAACATAACTTTGCCAAAACTGTCATGCTAAAAGAAGTGAAATTTACCTTTTAATATTTACCATTTCATTTGATAATTTTTCTACAAGCTGACAGATTAAAAATAGAGTACACAAGTTATGTTGAGTATATGACCTAGAAAAAAAATTCTGATTTCTAGAATATTAGTACCACTTATACTTGTCAGAGGTGAAGGCAGTAGCTACAATTATAGTGATATCTAAATATGCAATAGCTATATTAAAATAAAATAGTGAAACCGTAACTAATTATTACAAATAGGCAAAAAAAAAATTCATTACATATGTGACTTTCAGGTTGTTTTCTATTCATCTCTATTGTACCTCATTTTGGGGCAAATTTCCATTATTTGTCAAAATTTTCATAGCTACTCTGATCTGACTTTTAAAAAAGTCTCACTTCTCAGCTAGGTAGTATTGACAAATCATGCTTTTAAAGATATTTATAGGTACATAATAATTGAGTAAAATTTCATCTATGTTCTTATGTCAAGAGCAGATAAATGAATTAATCACGTACTTTAATAAATATAGCAGATTATTCTCCTACTAATGTCACTATTATAATCACTGAACTGAAAGATTAAGTAGTCATCTATTCCATTTAATCATCTCCTGAGCTAGATTTATCTAAAAACAGCATTATCAAAAGTTCATTTCAACAAGAACAAGACTTAATAAATGAGGTTTTTCGAAAATTCAAATTACCACATTGAGTGTTTCCCATTAAATATTCACATGGTTTACAAAATTAACTTTATTAACGATTAGACCTAATTTGACATTTACTAGTGATATCATCAGTCATGGAGAACTGAAACTTTAGTGGTCTTAGGATTACAATGTCTCCTTAAAAATTCTGATTGAAAATATATACGATGAAATTCAAAAACCTGTAATTTGAAAGATATTATCAACTTAATTATTTAATATTTTTATTCATTAGTCAGTGGTGGTCTAATTTTAAATTCAGAAATAATTTTTACTCAAAAGTATAAAAAATTCTAATAAGTGAAAGCTTAAACAAATAATTCAAATGAAAATATTTATTCTCTATTAATAGCAAATCATTACCCATTTAATACCTATAGTGATTTAAATGTCAAACTAGAACAAAATTATTAGCTCACAGGTATTTTATGATTTTTACCTTTGGTTTCTTTCCAAAGAGCCACAACTTGCCCTTTGCCTTTCCAACCGTGGTTTTGGCATCTACTTTTCCACTTTCCTGTTTGGACGCATTGATAGTCCCATCAGAAATGGTTCTATAAATATGCTGACTGTAATCTTCAAATGGAAAATCTCCTGGAGGTTCAAATCCAGACTTGAAGGAATCTACTACTATTAGAGAATCCTACACACAAGAAACAAGCTTTCAAAACCACTTCATTTGCTCATAGTATCAAATTTGTTTTCAAAATAATTCTAAAGTAATCAGTGAGGTTTAAATAATGTATTCCTATGAAATTATAAACCCAAAATATTTTAATACCAACCGTATATTAATTCACAAACAAGTTTCCACTTTATTAACTTATGGTACTCATGTTTTCAGTCATAGTTTAACTCACTGAAATTCATCAAAGGACCAGTTAACTGATAAGATCTTAATAACAGGAATATTGAAAGAGATTATTCTCAAGCAGAATTTTTAAGACGTTTCAAAGAAAAAAAGATTTTACTCTTCCAAGAAGATGACCACTGCTGGAAGAGAGGAAAGGACATCTAATCATAAAAGAATATGAGACAAATAGAAAGGAGAAAAGATAAATATAATAATATTATACTCAGGAGTGTCAATAGAGCAATGGAAAAGTATCTCACAAATAGGAGTGAGTATAAAAAGTAACTCTGAAAAACAGAGTTCATTATTATTTGCCTAAAACTTAAAAACTTTAAGCTCATGTATTATATATTGTTTTTAGACGGACATACCGCTCTCTATCTGAACGCCTTATCTCCACACATTTTTCAGCACCCCCTAGTCACCTCTCCTCCTTTATTACCTTTTCTGTTAATAGTTCATTTTGCCTGTCATTCAGTCAAAAATCATGACACTTGCTACTAATGTCACCCCCAGCAATTCTTTGATAAAGTAGGGCCAGAGTGAGAGGGAAGGACTTAATTATGTTTATAATCTTAGGGGTCAACTACAGCAAATTATAAGTGCATTTATGACTCCATAATTTAAGAGGCCAAATCCTCTTTTCCTTTTTAAATTCATATCAGATCTCTATTTGTTAGAGGAAGGATCTTCACTCATGTAAAAACAACTTGCTGTAAAGACTACGATAGGTAGTACATATATGGCATTCCCCCAATACTGGTTTCTCTTCACACGCATATCCTCAATTTCTGCCATCCATCTTTTTTTGTTGTTGTTGATCACAGCATTTTCAGAGAAACAACCTGGTAACAAGACTCAGCTAGATCTTAATCAAGATATAATGTGATTAGATAATTTTCTTAAAAGGAGCAGGACTATGCTATCTCTTCCACTTAAATTGCCCCTCTTTACCTTTCTCATGAGTCATTATTTCATGCATTGGTAATTCCATACATTAGGCCAGCTTTGAATTTAGCTCAAGTGCCAAGCAACTATGCAATTCTAGATCTGACACTCATATCCTTCTCTAAATCTCCACCAGACGAAAACAGTATGATGCAGTTTTTAACATATATTTGGACAAGTTTCTTATACTTTTGTAGTAGAACTACAAAATATGTAGAGGAAAAGAAGAAAGGGAAAAGTCAAACAATTAGAAGTCTGATAATTAGTTCTTAAGAGTCCAAGAGTCTACTCTGTTTTCAGATTTTCTTTAGACTATAAATCATAATCAACTTACAAACCCATCAACTACTTTACCTCTTTCCCAATTCATTTATTAACAACAAATCTGAAATAAAAAATACATTTATTCAAAATATGACTATATAGCACTTACTCTTCTTTCATCAACTGATTTTGCTGCAAGAATCATTCCTTCCAAACATTTTGAAATGATAGGAATAACTTTACGTTCTGAGTCTGCAAATCCTCTGTAACATTCACTGAGTTTAATGGTTCTTCGTTCATCCATTTCCTGTAGTTGCTAATAATCAGAATTTTTTCAAAAAGGTAAAGCTAAATTTTTCATTCTGAAACAACCCCCTCAAAAAAGAGCAATTAAATATTCTAATCCCATTTAACAAGAGCTACAGACATATACTTTAAACCTTAGACTTGTGAAATAGTTTTTTAAAAAAGATTTTTAGGAGCATTCTAAAACTGGATTACACTGGTTTTCAATGCTTTAGTGGGACTCCTGAGGAGCTACCTGCTCTCTACCTATAAATCACCTTCATCTTTCAACCTTTGGTAATATAGTTGTTTATGCCTTTTAGGAAAAATTTCATTTGAAAACACTGTTTTTTCCTTGTAAAGTAGTAGGCAATAACATATCCAAATCTCTAAATCATTAAATAAGCTCAGATTATTTGGGTAAGATTTGGTCAGACCAAAGATCCACAGTTGACTATATACCAATAGGTACCTAGACTTACCACACAGTCTAAGTCGGTGTTACAAAAGAAACAAGAAGTCACAAAGTAAAAGTGTTATATAGACAGCATCTCCCACAATTTAAAATCTCATGGCACATGCCACTAAAAACTAGGCTGAGAAAACATGAAGTCACATAACTTAGAGGTATTGCTGAAAATTCCTATTTGCCAATAATGACTTTACTTTCAGGATGCAACTACACTGCTCAAGTTGTCCCTAAACTATTCACACATCACCTTTTCCTCTTCAAATTATTTCCCAAGTTTGGGAGTTTAAGATTTGCATTTTCTGAAATAGAATTGAAAGCCCAGAAATAAAATCACATGTATATGACAAAGGAACAGAGAATATACACTGGAATAGTAAAGTCTTCAACAAATGATAGTAGCAAAATTAGACTGCCACTAATAAACACTAGTAAACTTTGAAATGGGAACTGTCATACAACAGAATGATTCTAGTCATAGGAAACTACCCAAACAACATAAAAACACTAAATGGAAAGGAAGCCTGCCTTTCTACGTTTATTGAGCACTATTTACAATAGCCAAGATACAGAAACAACTTCAATGTTCCAAAACAGATGAATGGATCAAAAAGACATGGTATATATACAGAAAGAAATACTACTACTCCATGATCAAAAAAGATAAACTCATGCTATTAGCGGCAACATGGATGGAACTAGGAGAGCTGATGTTAAGCAAAGTAAGTCAGAGGGAAAAAGATAAATATCAGATGGTTTCATTTATATGTGGTATAGAGAAACCAAACAAAGGGTCAAAGATAAACCCCAAAAGTTGGGCATTCATGAGGGGTGGGGAAGGAAGAGGGTGTGAGGAGGGGTGAAAACAGGGTGTGAAGAGTGGAAGAGAAAATGGTGACATAATATAGATGACTTGGGTAATGAGAGAATTACAATGATGACACCAGAGGGAAGAAATTAACCCTTGTTGAAAAATCAGCGGGAAAAAGAAAATTTTCTTTTCACAAAAGAACTGTTTCCAAGATGGCAAGATTGCTTCAAAGTAAAATTCATCAAAGGGCCAAGTTCCAAAACACAAAAAGCAATTAATCTGAAAATTAAGGTCTCCCCAGAATACAGAGGCTTAGCCCTGAAACCCTGAAAGCAGCAGAGAATGAGAACTGGCAGGCTTGACACTCTGGATTGAATGACTAAAATCTGATATCCATCTAGTCTACCACTTCTTATTATGCTGCCTTTGTGTTTCTAACTTGCCTTATAAGGGAATAAAATGTACATCTGGGTTTACATTCTTCTCATATAGGATCTGTTTTTTCAGATAATACTTCTTTCAACAGTTTTTCACTAAATCCCTTTCTCTTCTTTCTAGAATAGCAGTCACATCAATAATCCTCTTAATAATTCTGGGTCTTTACTTACCTGAGGCTATTTGACAATCACTATCAGGGAGTGAGGTTGGAAGGGATTTATATGTAAACTCATGGCCTGCATTACATATATGATCTGGCAGTTACAAGCAGGTAAAACCAAGCTAGTAAATACATCTTGTAAGATTTAATTTTGAAATGTGAACAAATGTCAAAAAGCTACCTTACTTCCCAATTCTAGGTGAAGAGAATATACAATTCCAGTGAATTCACTCTATGACATAAAGATTAACTGTTAATACTACCTAGAAAATGTTGGTTTTAGTGGACAATTTATTATACCAGTAGTAAATCCGTAGAAAATTTTGTGACTTCTAATATAGGAAAATTTACTTCAAATCTATCGAAAGAAATCTCATGTGTTCTGATGACTAGTGATTCTAGATTCTAAATGATGCCTGAAATTTGAGAGTTTCACATTTAAAGACTAGTTCTTCCAATTCTAAATTATGTTAATTTCGTATATCAAAATTTTACCTTGTAAATCTGAGGAATCACCACGTAAAAATGCTTGTGTTGTTCTCCATTAAAGTTTTGTAACTGTGCAGCATATTCATTTTTATTTTCATCAGCCATATGTGTACGCAGATTCAACTGTTGTTTAGCCTTGAGGTAAATTGGTCCAAATCAAGATTTAAAAAAAAAAACAAGTATCACAGCTAGTTCACTTTTCTAAAAGTTATACTAAAACTAGTTTTTTTCTAATTAGTGGTATCATCTAAAACATAAGAAGTCTGCAGATCTCATAGCCAGAGAAATCTATTGCGACATTCCCTTTCTCTTATCACAAAAAGCTTACTAAGGCCAGACTTTTAAAAATTAAGTAAATGACATTACTGCTTGAAATAATAAGCTTTTTTTTGAGACCAGATCTTGCTATGTTGCCCGGGATAGTCCTGATCCCGGGGACTCAAGTGATCCCTGGCCTCTTGCCTCCCAGTGCTTGGATTATAGGCGCGTACCACCACACCTGGCTCTGAAATAAGCTTTTAATCAGAAGAGAATAACAGCATCAGCAATCTTTTAGACAAAGTTAGGTAATAAAGCATTTCTTTAAACATGTTCCACCTGTACACAATTCAGAACCATAGTTAAACCAAATGATAATTTAAAATGTAGTTTTTAGGCAGGTAATATCCAGCAATAACTTCTATCTCTTTACAAAATCATTGGTAACTTAAGGAAAGCTTATATAGAATACAGATCTGTTCATCTTTTAACTTGTAAAAATGCTTTTCAAATCACATGTAAAGTTATCACCTATACAGATTAGGACATTAGAATACAAAGTTAACACAAATCACTAGTTCTAGATTTACTGGAGGGGAACTGACAGAAATGTCTCAATTACTCTAATAGGAAAAAATAAAACCTGAACTCAACTTCTCACAGTGTTTCAAGACACAAATCATGTTACATGAATTCTTTGAAAATTTTTAAGCAATACACTTCATTAATCTATTCTAGTTTCTACAAATGCAGTCCCTGTTCTCTTAAGAGTAGGTTCACAAGTTAGTTCTGAATTTAAATAAGTGCTATGGAAACACCAGGGCCCAAAATATTTCTTAAAAAATACATTTCAATCTGGGACTCTAAATCCACATTCATTCTTTCCCCTTTTTCTCCCTCCTCCCACAAACTACGCTAGAATAGATGATTCCAAATTATTCCCTGCCCATAATACGGAGTGGTTCTGTCAGGGAAAAAAAACTCCAGTTCCAAGTCACTGGCTGTGATTCAAGATCTGGGGCAAAGGTTCAGTAGTGTTCACAGGAAGCGAAACAACTGAAGCACCCCTTAAAAATATTCCTGGCTTCACATTTACTATCTTTCTTTTGTCTTTTCATATCACATTAAAATTAATCTCTAATTCTAAAACACATAATATAAAGTTTACCATCTTAATTTTACATGTAGAGTTCAGTAGTGTTAAATATATCCACATTGTATGCAACTGCCTTCCTTTTCTTAGGATCAGTAACTGAGTGTTCCCTCTTTTACCCACCCCCCTTTTTTAAACTTTTATCAGCATTGTTTGAAACTATGTTCCCATTCCTCTCTGGTCACCTAAATCCCTACAATCTCTAGTTCCTGAAACAAATTCTCAGTTTTCCTAACTTTGTAATAATTATGGGGATTATAAGCAAAAGAACATTGAAAAGGATGCTGTATACATTAAAATTCTGAACAAATTAGCTCAGACTAAGCAGTCAATGTTGTATCTAGATTTCAAGATGTTTTGATGAGTCTCTAAAGATAAATGTTTAAACAAAATGAAAACATAAGTTACATGACAGTTCAGTTAAAGTTTCCTTAACTTGTTTACTACATAAACTACATGTATAGTGTTTAACAGAAAGTTAAAGGTATTCATAAGGAGTTAATGTCAACCAGCAAGGAAGTCTCCCATGTATAAAGGCAGTGCTGTTTACAAGTAGTGTAGCCAAATTTTTTTGTAGCAAGTAATGCTAATACAGTATGTATTAGACAAGATGCTATGAAAGAAATTAATATAATGATCAAAATCAGGGTCCAAAAATCTTAAGAGCAGGATAAAATCTAATAATTGATAGATATACTTTAGCACTTAAAAAAATAAGGTGCAAATTTACTCATACCATAGTATGTGTGAAAAGACAGGGATTTCAATCAACCAAACATTTAATGGAAGTAAGTTTAAACAATGTGGTTGCTCCACATGTTAATTATACTTTTAGGCCATAATTAACACACTTTAGTATTCAAAATAAAGGAAGTGATCAAACTCAGGACTAATCAATCCAAATCTGGAATATCTAACTTAATATTCAACTTGAGGTAATAAACTTTTAATGGGATACTGATTAAAGAATACCCAAAACAAAGTACTTACAATGAAAGGTAACTATTTCATATAAAAAATAAACATACATTAATAGCTCATCTCAGAATACAATCTGTGCTACAAATATTTGAAAAATTGTTAGGAGAAAAAACAGTTCATGTTTTTCCATGGGAGATCAAAGAAACTAAAAGGAAGCAGGGTGACAAGTGAGATCAGTGTAAAGAAATGTTAAAGGTGGATGGGGAGGAATGAACAGACTGTCTAAAGACTGTGAAATATAATAACTATCATTAGAGGTCTGGTAAACTTTTAAAAATGGGGTAAGCAAGATAGAAGCTTTACTGAAGCCAGGACCCCAATATGGGCAGTATTAAAATTGAGGCATTGATGCCATTAACTGAGTTTGGAAAACACAGAGGTAAAAGATGGCCTAAAAAGCCTAAGGGAACTTTTGCTTTGTTGCAAATCCCAAGAGGGGAAGAGAAAATGTATCACCTAGAAGGTGTAGAAGGAAAATGGTGCCTTTGGTTTTTAGAGAGAGGGAAAAAAAAAAAGAGAGATAAAAAGTAAAGTAGCAAAAGAAGGAGGGAGAGATGGAGAGACAGAGACAGACAGAGACAAGAATGACAGACTGGTAGGCTACGACCAAGCTGGGCAGAAGCCCTTTGGAAGAGTGAGTTGGTGGTGGCAAGGAGCCATGATGATGGCCAATAGAATGGCCAGTGTGGAGAGTGTGGCACCACAGCAAGGTGGTATAGTGAGTAGGTACCTGGAGATAGCCAGGGATTTGGAAAGCTGATTTGGGATCAGCATTTTGTTGAAGAAGTTTGAAGCACCTTGGAAAAGTGAAGCAAGGCAGCACACTGGAGAAGAAGCAAAGAGAAGACAACAGAGAAAGACTGGAGCTTTGCAGAGTGCCTACCTCAGGTTTGGAGGAGCACAGGGGCACCATCATGGACATGTGTCTTTGGGACCTTTGGAACTAAAAATGGTGACTGGGGTAAGATAACTGGCCACTTGTGGCTTTAAGAACTTTTTGTTTTTCCTGTTAATATTCCCGTGTAAATAAACCCTATTAGTAAACTGCATGACTGGCAACTGCTATGCACAGATGGTATGAAACTGAGGGAACCTGGGTGGCAGAAGCTGCATTTTATTTTATTTTATTTTATCTTTTTAGACTAGGTCTCGCTATTTTTGCCGGTGGAACTGCAGGCTCTCGTTGCCCGGGGTACCCCAGACTCAAGCAATCCCCAGCCTCAGCTTCCCAGGTAGCTGGGATGACTGGCACGCACCACCATGCCCAGCTATTTTTTTGGAACTAGGTCTCGCTATGGGCCCCAGGCGGGACTTGAACCGCGATCCCTAGCCCCGGCCGCTTCATAGGCTGAAGCTTACAGGCATGAGCCACCGTGCCGGGACTAGAAGCAGCATTTTAAATGTGGCTTGTTGGCTGGAGGCTTCAGTATTTTTGCACCCCGATTTCATTACAAGTTATACCAAAAGAACACTACGGTACTGTATTCGGGCATTTATATGATTTGATGGCTTTATTTTTAATTGCTAAAGAAAAATTATTTTCCCTTGTTCTTGTTCAGAATATGTAAGGAATTTTAAAATTCTAAGGAGAAAATAACAATGGAGGGCTTTTGTATATACAAAAGCATGAAGGAGTAAGGTTCATCTATATTTCAAAATCACATTTCAGTTCTACTGATAGTAGGTGGAGTCTGCAGGATTTTTATTTCAGTCATTTTGGATGCAGACATTGTGGTTGGGGCTTGAGTGGACCCCAGAATTTGATAACAATGATTTCAGCTTTTGCTGTGAATAAACTCCCACTAGCTGCCTTGTAGTTGAGAAGTTTGCTGAGATTAGCAACAAGTTTGCAAGCGGGAGAAGAGCTGTTGCTACAGCTCAGAGAGAGAGAGAGGTCTGGGCTGGAGAGCCAGGATGCAAGGTTTTTTGTTGCCCTGGTACCAGGCTGGTAAAAAGAAAGAAGAGCTTGGGATGTTGGTCCCGAAAAGAAGCAGAAAGACTTGAAGCTTGAACCTGGAAAGCTTGGAACTTGAAATGTGAATTGTGTCCACTGATAAACGGGACTTTGGGAAATGCCTGACTCAGATTTGGAGGGGAGAAAAGGCACCAGCTTTAACACATGCTTTTTTAAAACACCAGCTACATCTTTGGAAGTGTTTTGGGGACTTTTGAACAGCGAATGGGGTATAAGGTAAGTGGCCCCTTGTGGCCTTAGTAATTTTTGGTTTCCCTTACTAATAAATTTTGTTGTATTGTGACCATTGTCACTGCCGCGTGGGTGGGAAGAACCTGGGGGCAAAGACTTGGGTTTTAAAAGTTCCCCTTTTTTCCTTTGGCTTGCTGGCTTGTCCCCTCTTTGACCCGATTTCAGTACCACTGAGTCAAATGTTTTAAGAGAAAGAGCACACAGTTAAAGAAGAAGGTAAAGTTAAACAGTGATTACAGGGCTGATCCTTGCAGACAATGTGGCCCAGCATCAGTTAATGAGTGATAAGTGGATTCAGTTCTCCAAAATGAATAAACAGTTAATGTCATACTTTCTGAGGGCTATATCATATTTTCCCTTCTCTGAAGGTGGGAAAGTAACACTACCCAACTCTATATGCATACCCCATTAACATGCCTGAACACAATGGGGGAGGGGGTATAAATCTCTGGGATTACAATGATGTGAAACTTATATATATAAGTAATTTTCTTTTTAAAAAATGCCTGAACACACTATTTTAGAATAGACTACAGGTTCATTTACAAAAGTAACTGTTTCTCTCCCATATATTCTGGATGCATTTAAGAATTACAATAAAATAAGTTAACACATATTACTTTCCCAGACTAGTATGTGTAATTTAAAGCAGGCAAATATTTGTGTATTTTAGATTTAGATACAATGGATCTCTTGGAGAAACTAACACCAACCAAATATTATAACTACTCTATACAAACTAAAATTTTGATATCAGAATCAGTTCGGATTATTTCTTACCTTTTCAACTTCTGCCTTGGTTGCATTAGTATCATTATCCAATCTTTCATAACTCTGTTGTGCCTTTTCTGCCTCTCGACATTCTCTTTCAAATTTCTTTTTACTCTGTTTAAGAAAATTAAAATATTGCAGTCAAAAATAAGATTAGATTTTAAAAAAATTTTTTGAGACTAGGTCTCACTATTTTGCCCATGGAACCGCAGGCTCACGTTGCCCGGGGTATCACAGACTCAAGCAATCCCCAGCCTCAACTTCCTAGGTAGCTGGGATTACAGGCACGCACCGGCACGCCCAGCTGTATTTTTTTGGAACTAGGTCTTGCTATAGGCCCCAGGCAGGACTCCAACCACGAGCCCCCAGCTGCTTCATAGGCTGAAGCTTAAAGGCAAGAGCCACTGTGCCGGCCTAGATCAATTTGTAAAAAGTAACTAAAATGTTGCCACTGTGTATTATAAAGTATTGCACACTAAAAGTAAAAATTCTCTAAATTAAAAAAAAGTTACAGTCAATCCATATACCTTAAACATAGGCATTAATTACAGATTAAAGAGAAAAAAACACATACACAATTAATAATTATATTTTTCTTCCAAATAAGAAAGAAATCATAAATACTTTGCATTTTCTTTATTATGAGCTCTTCAGTAAGATCTTTTTGCTTGGTTTTGTGTTTTTCACAGGCTGGTGTGAAAAACATATTTCAGTATAGCCTGGATATAGAAATGTCCCTACAAAGCACTATTAAGATGTTTCTCCCAGGTGTCCCAGAACAAGACCTTTAAATTTGTTATTTAATTCAAATATCTATGACTTTGTAAAAGCTATTCACATCTGAGCTACATGCCCTATTCCCTTTCCCACTTTAAATCCTGGATTAATGACTTTTTTTTCTTTTGCTTAGTTTTCATTGCATTTTTCTCTAGTTTAATCCTAATTTCAGTTTGTTCTTTAAATCTCTCCTCAATCTACTCAAACACATTTAGAATTCTATCAGTTTTATTTCTTGATGAAATCTCACCTGCTGAGAAGCTTCTAACCTCATGAAATTTGTACTGGTTACTGACTAGGTCCTACTGCTTAGCTGCTATGTTTAGATTTCCCTTCATCATTATCCTGGAAATTCCTTTCACCTCCCCCTTGATTTAAATTTCCTAGTTCACACCTCCCCTATTCTTAATTCATTTCCTTATTTTGTTGAAACACTGAGCAGTAACTTCCTCAAAGATCCGTGGGAGGTAATTTTATAAGTATCCATAACTAAAAAAAGACTTTACACCATCATTTTTAATTGAAAAATTGATTAAGGATGAAACTGAGTGGAAAAATTATCTTCCTTTAGAAATATGAAAGTATGCTCTACTGTCTTCTGGTATCTTGTCAGATAATTTTCTAATCCTATTCCAATTCCTAATCATTTGCAAAAAGCATGTTTCAGTTTTGTTTGTCCTCTTTAAAGGTTCTTCCTTTCTCCTAACTGTTCTGAAATTTCATGAAGATGTCTCTTGCTCTAGAGCCACTGTGCTGAGCACAGGGAAAATCCTCTCCCTGGACAAACTTGTGCCATTCTGTGCCAGGGAAATTTTCTTGAATTATTTTTGCCTGTCCAGTTTCTATGTTTTCTATTTTATAGGATGCTCATTATTTTGAAAACAAACAGATACAATGACTCCTCTACTTTTTCATCTCTCATATTTTCAATGTCATATAACTATTTTTTTAGAGATTTCTTCAGTTTTGTTCTTTCTAGTAAGTTTTTATTTTTGCTTTCTTAAAGTTCCTTGGTCTTTAATATTCTTTTACCCCTTTAAAAGTATTAACAGTATAAAAGTATTTACATAATAAAATCTAAGTGTTTTAGATTTTGTGTTCTGTAATTTCAACTTCTTTCATAGTTATTGTTTCATCAAACATGTTTTCTTTCCTGTTTATTAGATTTCACATTTGGTGTTTTCATTAGATCTTTTTTTTTTTTTTTTAATTTCCAGAGATCCTTCCTTATCTGCTCTCATTTAAAAAGTCAACTGAAAACTTAACAAGTAGGTGGATTATGCTCTTTTCTTCTAAAGTGATACAGTCAGGTGATTTCCTTAGGAAAACCCTGAGCTCGGTTATCTTTTTTCATCAAATTAGTTAGATTCCACAAAAGATGTTTTCAATTTCCTGCCAGAAAAATATATGCCCTAGTTTACCCTATATTCTGAGAATCACTTGGAAAATGATGTCAATATTTTCTGTTTACCTAGCCAGTCAATTTCTTATCTTGAGGATTATCAAATCATACAGATAATGTAAGATGGATTCCAAATCTCATTACTACAAGGTGTAAGTTTCTCACAGGATCTCTTTTCCTTCAAACTGGTTTCTTTATTTTTCCCATGGTCAGTGACCAGAGGTCTTACTTATAGTTAGTTCACCTTTTGCTAAAAGTGTATTTTCTCAAAGGGTCAAACTTTATACAGAAGTCTGAGTTCCAACTCTCCACAACATCAAAAGCTAACCTCTGACCTTGTGTGAATATTAAAACCTAAGTCCTAAGCAAGGTTTACTGAACCAACACTTCTGCTCCCATTTTTCTAAATGCAACATTACCGGTTCCTATACCTATTGATCTTTTAGTTTATCGTTACTTTTTAGCAGTTAAGAGATTTCCCTTTTTATCAGGAAGCTCTGCTATGACCTTAAAATAATATTTTAGCAATTGTATTTAGGTTAGCCATAAGGTTTCTAAGTTAGCTCAGTTTGCCATACAGCTAGAACCAGATATACCAGTGATTTACAGTAAGCAAATGCACTCAGAAACCCCTTAAATGCATTTACAATTCTGGCTAGTATGAGACATGAGACATGAGATACTCTCAAAAGCACATAAATATATAGCTGACTGTGTGTAACATGGAGACTCCCTACGTAACATGTCACTTCCCTGTGAAGACTGAGATTAAATGTCCACATTTAATTCTGAAACTCAATTCAGCACTGTGTTTTCAAAAACTACGGGTTACTAGTTTTGGTGCAAACTGAGGCAACTTATTCACAAAAGTATTTTTATGTTAGATGTTTTATTATCTGTGAGAGGGAGAAGCTTACCTAATAATTTTCTTATAATACAAAAGAACCACTAGTATACTAGTATACTCTAACTTCCCCTAAAATATACTATATTGCTATACAAGTAGAGATATATACTTCAGAAAAGCCTCTTTCTTCATCCTTTCATGTGCAAAATAATCAAAAGAACTTCTATTCCATTCTTCCTTAGAAGAGTCCACCTCTTAGGTACAGATGATGAAAATGGTTGATATTTGCCTTACTAGTCTCCCCAAAGCTGGGACATGATGAAGAGATCTAGTCCTATAAAAGGCACCGATGAAGGTATCTACTATGGGTTTTCCAGATAGGTTTTTCTTATTTAAAAAAAGGGTAGGTGGATTAGAAATGCTCCCCTTTTTTGCTTCTGCATGCAGCTGAATGACAACATAGTGGTTGGCTGCTTAAGTAATTTGACCATAGGTAGGTAGACAAGCCAATATGGTCCAGATTGCAAAACAGAGAGACAGAAGTCATCTAGGTGACACTACTGAGCTATTGATCAAGTCTTGGAACTGCTCCATTTCTGAGCCTAGTTCTTATAAACTTGTATGCTTTGTTACTCAGAACTGCCTAATTTATAGACTTGGCATCTAGGATGCTTCTACCTTCTAAATTTCATCAATGCCTTCAAGATCTTCTTCACAGACTCTCTCCTGCCCTCATCGTAAAGGTCAGTGCTGCCTATGTCATTAAACCTGAAACTAAAAATTGTCTTTTAAATGTTTTTCCTCAATTTTTAATACTTGTCACTAATTCAACCTGTCTGTCCCAGTTCTTCCATTATTTTCTAAATTATTTCAAGCATGTCAGAAATTTTATAAGTTCATTTTTTTATTAAATGTGGAACTAGGAACTGTGATCCTATGTTTATCTGTACATACTCATAAAAACCACATGTTTGTGTCCCTCACTAGATGGCAGGTTCCACATAAACTGAAACTATTTCATATTCTATTCTTGTACCTACTATACCCAATACATGTCTAGGATGCCTTCAGTAAGCATGAGTTGAATGGAGCTCAGTTTATTTCATGGTATTGTTAAATGTCTTAAAGAAATCTCTCCTGCATATCTTTTTTGATGCTTCTTTCTTATGACATGTAATTTGTTTAAAAGCTGTCAACTGTTCTATAGGCAAGTCAGTACATGTTAACAGCAATGATCTGTGCCAACACCAATTTTTAAAGGGACCAGTGACTCATGAGTGTAGGCTTCTGTTATTTTTTTTTTTTTTTTTTGCAAATGAAAACACACTCATCAGGAAACACATAGTAAGGATGCTAGCTAAGGTAATTTAAAATTTAATAAGTAAATACTCCCCTTAAAGGTCTTTCAGAAACCAATTAGAAAGAACGTCAAAACAAAAACAGACTATTAATATATCCAAGAATTCTAAAGCAGCATCAGTGATTAGAATCTTACATCAGTGATATTTATATAGTCCATTTTATCCTAAGCTTTGCATAAGAATTTTAAAAAAGGTTGAGTACGGTATACACACGTATGTATGTGACTTTATATCTCAAATAGGTATTTTTCCAACAAAATAAATTAACATGAAAAACTCCCTTCAGCATAATGTTCAATAGTTTCTAGAAAAAATGCAAGTAAATAAACTGTTCACTAACCTGAATGTTCAAAAAGAATATTAATCTTATAGTACAGAACATTATTTTACAGAACATTGTAAGTAAAGGATATAACAATGTTCTAAGTAGGCCTCTTGTTTTTCAAATGACTATACTGCAAACACTAAAAATAAACCACAATAGCCAAGTACTTCAGAAATGTACTAAGTAAAAAATGATTAAGTTTTACTATTTTGCCCTACAAAATATTTTATGTTCTATAATGGGTTGATCTCTGATCAACAGCTAGGTAATAAACATTCACATTATTACAGAATCACTGAATTAGAAGAAACATTTCATGCAATCTATTCCACTCCCTTCACTAAAAATGAAGTCAACAGTAATCATCTGCTAAAGGAAGACACAACTAGAATACAGGTCTTCTCAGGCTGAAACAGTCATTTAAGATATAATCATCGTTTTCCTATTATTTCTATTCTCTATCAATATTTTATACTAACTATTGAAAAGTAAAAAGACTCTTTCCCAAATCTTTACTTACAATTCTGAAGATTATATAGTACAAGTATAGAACTATATGGGAGGGTGGGGGGATTGACAAAGTAATCTCATATTTTCTATTTACACCAATATCAAATTATGGAAGATCCATTGATAAATAATGAATTGAAATAGATAGGAAACATAAGAGAATTTAGGACTGTATCAGCTTAACCATGTATTAGCTTAACCATGAAAACATTGTTAACTCACATTATCCATCTGTTTCCAACACATGTCAAGGTATTGTTGAGCTTTTCGTCCCTCTTGAAGATGCTAAAAATCATAACATTAATCCAAAAAAAAATTGTATTTAAATACAGTAAGTTTAAAGTCACAAGAAAACTTTCCACCTAATTTTTTAAAGGTATTAATCATATAACATATTGACACTCAGGAAAAAATTATTAGTAGTAAAAGCAAAGTCCTCTAAAATGTGTTTTACAGAATATTATTTGAATAACAAATACAACCTTTAAAATAGAAGTTCTAGACAAATACTGTCTTGACTAACAGGGGATGAGAAACATTTTCTATAAAGGATCAGATAAGTATTTTAGGCTTGGAAGTTGCATAATCTGTTATAAATACTCAACTCTGCTGACCTAATGCAAAAGCAGCTACATGCAATACTTAAGTGAATAGTATCAATCGGTTCCAATAAAATTTTATAATCACCAAAATCTGAATGCCATATAATTTTCACTTGTCAGGAAATACTACCCTTCTTTTGATTTTCTTTTCAATCTCTAAAAATATAAAAACCAGTCACAGCTTGTAGGAACTAGGAAATAAAAATAGTAGGCTAGATTTGGCCCAAAGGCTATAGAATTTGCCAAATCTTGGTCTTAGATGCAAAAGGATCACAAATTGTATTTTAAGATAATTTTTAGCAGAAGAAATTTAATGCAATAGAAATTGGTTCATGCTGAAAATACATTATTTTAAAAAGCAAGTATGCTGTAAAAATATTTCATAGTCTAGCCAGATTAAAAGGATAGGAATTACCATTTTTCTTTCAGTTTTCAGATCATGAGCATATCTCATTAATTCACCATAAACTCTGTGTGCCATTTCTTCTGCCACTACTTCTCGTTGTCCTGCATAGTCATTTAACTCGTTAAGGATGTTAAAAAAGGCTATACACGAAGTAAACCTGACAAAAATATTAAGAAAAAAGAAAAAAGGTGAGATTTGATTTCATTTTTATGACAATTTTCTAATGCAGTAGGTATGGATTGTGTCTGAAATGCAACAAATTTTAACATACTTATTAACCTGAATCTCGGCTACTAGTTCTAAATTAACTTTGGAGAAAATCTTGCATTAAGCTCAAGGTACACATATCTGTGTATCTTCAAGTAGTCTTAATTTATATATAAAGGGATATTTGGGGTCAAAAAACATTAAGAATACTACCTGCAGGCTCTTTTGGCATACCGGAATCTATTAGGTTGCCAATTGACTGGCCTGAGCTTGGGAATGAACTTGGATGGATTCCTAGGCTTGGCAGCTGAACCTGTTGCAGAGATGATGTGCTTGCGCTCGAGGTCAGAACCTGCCAATCATACCACTCAAATGCATCTCGATGGCTGATCTACAGAACAACTTTGCTATCAGCTCTGGATACAGCTGCCTGTATACCTGCCCACATCCTGAATGGCAGTGAAGTACCATTAAGTTGGCACCAAAGGTGGGTAAGAAGGGTTTGTAAAAATAAGGGTAAAACTGTGTGGAGGAGAAAAACAGAATCTCTGTATTAAAATGTACAGATCTACTTTATATACACTGCTAGTACACTGAACAGCTGAAGGCAGAGAGCTCAATTATGACTCTATTAACATTAAACCTGAGAATCCTAACAACTGACAATTAACAAAAAATTTCTTTGCTTTATGTTTGTTTGTTTCTGAGATTTACACCCATCCATATATCTCTGCTTGAAACTATCAAAAAGCTCACAGGCAATTCCTAGTTTTTAATTAGGTTTCAAATTACCCTGAAAACCTCCTTCCTATTCAGTATCCTTTTAAAACCAACCAAATTGTTTCACTACTTGAGAATAAAAGCAAGATTCTAACAAGTTGACCACTATAAAATAAAGCATGAAAACAATTATCTTTTTCTTCTGGAGATTAAATCACTGAAGTGGAATATTAGTCTATATCTTACTTGGAAACTCATATTTCAGTTATTTTAGAATAGCTGATTTACTGAGCAAACCCATGAAAGTATTTGTCCTAGTAGTAATTCCTTACTTCAAAAGATCCTTTAATTACAATAAACTTGAAATACTTATACAGAGCTAAAAACACATATTTTACTAAATTACAAAAATTTAAATATTAAAAAAACTATTACGGTAATAAACAGGTATGTAATAGGTATATAATTTACCTTGGCTCTTCATCTTTGGAGGAACGTTTGGGACAATACTTCTTAACCAGATTTCTATGAGAAGATGATATTTTGTTAAAAATATTATTAACTGAAATTCTCTGAAAGTTTCAACTTCATTATATCAAGAATTAATGATATGAAACTAAGCCCTTACCATTAACATATGATCATTACTTATATTTTGTTCTTAAAATACTGAGACCTACAGAGTAAAAGGTTACTTCTGAGTTTATGTAAGTTTTAAACAATTTGATTATGCTATCAAAATGAAAAGAGGTAATAGAAAAATAAGAAATTCAGTATGTGAAAATAAGGCAGAAAGACCCACATTTTCAAAAAAATACCAGCACTACTTTGTTTTGCAAGTAAGAAATGAGACAATCTACAAAATAGTACTGATATCTAGGTTTTTATGAAAACAGAATGTTAATATACATAAAAGCACTCAAGAGTGCTGACACATTAAATGTCATGTGTCAATACGAAAAAAAGTGCTTGCAGGCTCTGTTCTAGAAACTAGGGAAAGCAACACACCTTAAGAAACTGCTTTTGTACAGTTTAAATTTTAGTAGGGAGATTATATTTTAGAATTAAAAGTCAAATTATTTAGCCAATAAATCATATGTCAAGTCTCCTAGATCTGTATTTCCACCTTGGTTTCAGTTTTGCCTGGCTTTCTGGTTTTGTCTACAAGAAAAGATAGAGAGCAGAGCAGGGACAAGAGCAGGGCAAGAACAAGGACTTACGGTCACTGAGCCAGTGATGGTAACACTAGAATTTACTACATTAAGCAGTTGATCAAAAATTCAGGGAACACCAAAGCAGCAAAAGCTAAACAATGGTAGACCAAAGAATAAAGAATCTCCACTTTCAGAAAGTCAGTACAAAGATGTCCTGGGCTCTTTTGAGACTAATCAGTGACACAGAAGTAAAATTATAAACAAAGAGGCATGAAGACATTAAAGACTAAAAAAAAGAGATTGGCTTTATTTGGATTATTTACATCCAAACCTACCCTAAGTATTAAGATAGTTCTTAGTAGATAGAACAACCTCATCACAGGGATATACAGAATTCAAACTCTAGTACAGAGAGAAAGTAGTACTTGGTCAAATGTTCACAGCTTATGATTAGGGATTCTACTTTCTAAACTAAAATCAAAATTCATATTATTCAACCATTTATTCATTCAGCTGACATTGACTCAGTTCTAGAGTGAATGCCATTCACCAAATATGTTGCCACATTTCTGGTACAGAAATCAACATAAGATAATAGTTGACCGAAAGGAATTTGGAGAGATTTTTGCTCTGGTTAAGAGTAGTCTGCAAACTTCCTGTTGTCCAATCTACCGCTCTTTCAGTGTAACACACTGCCACACATTAACCAAGAAACGAATAGTCTGGGGTGAAAGGGAATATAATTTCACATAACAACCTCTATGATCAAACTTAACTACTACTTTCACTTGAGGAAAAAAATAATTACCTGCCATATATATAAGCTGCATTTATACTTAAGAAATTTTTTATCTCTGCCACAAAAATACAATAGTATAAATGACTAAAAGAATGACTGATTTCAGTTTGTCTGCAAACAAAAAACATTCTACTAAATGACTTGAATTTACCACTTAACATCAAAATGGACATGATTCAATTGTCAATTCCTATGCATTCAAACAAGATTAAATGCTTTATTTCTCTTTATTCCCATCCTCATATCAACACCAGTTAAAATAAAATCAAGCCAAAGTTATTAAAATAGATGAAAAGAAGAATGAAATAAATTGGGGGGGGATCAGACTGAGAAATTCCAATCTTGCAATATATTTAAAAGGTAAATATTTAACATTCTGATTATAGTTATTATTAAAAGGAAATAAGATGACTCCTTTGAAAGAAATTGATTGTCCTCTGCAGTAGCAAAAACAGGGAGTTAACTAAAAGAATTTTTCCCATTAAAGAAAAACAAACAAGGCAAACCTTTCCCTTTGGACAAAACAGATATATAAAGAGCAACTGATAATTCAGTAATTTATTAAGTATTCCAAAGCAGCAAATCCCAATGTGAAAAGAGGTGTTTTCAAATTCCACAAGTCTCCTCTCAACGCTTCTTTATTGGAATTTGAACACTTTCCAGTAATTCTGCCTTGGTTTAAGAATCACTACAACTAAAAATCATTGTTAGAATGGAAACATGCAAAATCATACTAGCAGAAACGAGCCAGATAGAAAAAGACAGAAACCAAATGGTTTCACTAATATATGGTCAACCAAATGAAAGTACATAACAGGAGGGTGGGGACCAGCTGGACCAGCCGGGGAGGGAGGTGGTGGGTGACCCCCAGGGATTGAAATGATGTGGAAAAAAAAAAATTTATATATATATATAAATTATTTTTTTTAAAAAATGGAAACATGCCCAACTTTTTTGGTGTGCTTGAACAGGAAACAAGGTACAAATCCCTGATCCAGAGCATCTGTACCTATAAATCCTACTTTCTCACCATACCCTTACTTCAAAGTACTGGTGTTCAAATCTCTTTTTGCAAGTAAATGAAAGTATAATGGTCATTATAGATCACAGAACAGAAAAGCAAACAAGCCTGTCCTTTGATTAGAGTCCTATTACTCTGGTAAAATCTTGGTGAGCTTAAAACCCTTGAGGCCCAAGTTGTTCAGACAGCCAAATATTTCAGATTGCTCACGTTTTTACCTGACAAATTATCAATTTTTATTTTATAATTTGTGATAGGATTCTCTTTAGAAATATACATCTTCTTTGCTTAGGAACAGTGTTTTTTAAACATAATCATTGATAAAGCTTCAACAATTTTATTTACAATTCAAAAATGTAAATAAAAAGTTTAAGTCTCTACCCTTTCCATCTCCCTACTCCCATTCCCCATACAAATTTTACACCTAACTATATACACAAACTCAAGTAAACAAAGAATTCTTGATGTACATTTTGTTCTGCAACCTGTTTTTTTAACAGTGAAAAGCTGTTTGAAGTTTAAATATGATGGTACACCTGTTTAATTAAAATGTATATACCTTAATATTTTTTATCATTCTATTACTGACAGGTACTTTCAGGCTAGAAACATTTTTCATAATATTTTAATCTTGCTCTTTATTGTCTCTTCACAGAGCATTATAGTATTGCAGCTTGTTACTCACACTTCTTAAATCTACTAGAGGAGTTGGAAACCAGAATTTCTAGATTCTAGAATCTAGAATTGTTCTAGATTTAAATGTTTAAAACTTTAAATGTTCTAGAATTAAAATCAAATTAAAAAAGAAATCAGGGAAGATTTTCATTATTCAAGTGTTAGTATATTTATTACTATTTGAACTTACAAGAAGTCCCTAATATGCTTCTAGATCTTTAAGAAATTCCCTAATCTTAACTTTTAGATGGTGAAATATCATCACTAGTATTATTTATTTATTAATAAGGTTCCTGTTTAAAAAACAGAAGAAGCAAATGGGTCAGGAAACTAACATGCCACTATTTCAGTAAATGTGTATCTAATGTTTGTATTGTTATAGTTAGTGCACTTTATCCTTGAACCCAGAGTTGCCCACCTCTATGTATTTGAAAACCTGTGTGTAATCTGTGACTAAAGTTTTACTGATAACAAACCACTGAGTAACATACATATAATAGGTGTTATATGTACTGTATATTATAGTCTTACAATATAGATTATAAAAACATTAAAATATTAAAGGAAGATCCATTAACAGTACTGTACTGTATATCAATACCCTAAGTTTACATCACCTATTTATAAGAAAATCCACGTGTAGGTGGACCCACATGGTTCAAATTCAAGTTATTCAAGGGTCAATCCATTCATCGTACTAGTCTACACCATCACTACATGCAGTTAGTTGCTTCCTATAAAGCACTACTACTATAGTATACACAGGTTATTTATCACCCAAATATCCCTTTTTGTTTTCTAGGTCCTACTACTTTAAATTTCTTTTGAGTGACTATCCTTCCTTAACACTAGTTATAAGTCAGTATTGTGTTCTCACCTCAGTAAATTGTTCAGGGTGAGCAATATAACCCTAACTAGGGTGAGCATGGCAAAGAGTGACCTTTGCTGAGACTTTTGTAAGAAAGAAGCTCTAACAACTTTGTATTCTGCTCTCCACAGACCTTTTCTCCCTCCTTTTACTTTCTTCTTTCCCCTTTTCCTTCCTTTTTCCTCCCCCAAAGGCACAAAGAGAAGACCATCATTCTTTCCCAAAATGCAGTATGTGAAGCTATAGAATATAGAGCCATGGTATTGAATGGAATTCGAGGATAAAGACAAGGAAAAATGGGACCTGGACACATCTGACTCCTGACTCAAAACAAGCTTGGAATTTTTAGTCATGCTGGATTGTATCAGCTGGAATTTTTTTTTTTTTTGTTCTCTTGCAACATAGTATCTCCTAACCCTTAAAGCTAGGCTGTTTCATTGGTATCTAGTCTCCAGACTTCAAGCACCGTATTTTTATTAAAAAACCTCTAAGGAAAATTGTCAAGCTGTGGTCTAACAATGATCTGCTTGACATAATCTCATGGCTAAAAATTTCAAAATGTGGCTATACCACATCTTATCATTCATGATGGGACAGTAGATTGTTTTCATGACCTAGTTACTGTAAATTATCCTGCTGTGAATGCTAAAGAACACAGGATTTTTTGAATTAATGGTTTCATAGTCTTTGGCTAAATGGCCATGAGTAAAACTTTCACTTTCTAACATTCCAAAACCACTTTCTTTTCTTTTTTTTTTTGGAGACTAGGTTTCACCATTTTGCCTGTGGAACCGCAGGCTCTTGTTGCCCGGGGTACCACAGACTCAAGCAATCCCCAGCCTCAGCTTCCCAGGTAGCCGGGATTACAGGCGCACACCACCACGCCCAGCTTTTTTTTTTTTTTTTTTAAACTAGGTCTCGCTACGGGCCCCACGCAGAACTCGAACCATGATCCCTAGCCCCGGCCGCTTCATAGGCTGAAGCTTACAGACACGAGCCACTGTGCCTGGCTCCAAAACCACTTTCATCAATAATATGTATCTGATTTTAGACAGAAACTCAGCACATACTCAATTTTCAAGCCTTGGAAACTTTCCAAGTATCTTTCTGGAATGAAGTTACTCATGCTCTAAATAGCCAATATTTCTTGTAGCACTAGGAACTGATTTAATTAAATTACCACTAGAATAGGCCAGTTTTCTAATTCAATGTAATTTTATGGAAAACACAGGACTTAACCTCTAGTATATTACATTTATCTAACATCCAACTACATAAACATGTAATTTCTTTTCTAAGAATTGAAAGAAAAACTAAACTTACCTCAATTGTTTCGCATAGTTCTGTTCAATTTCTATCCTCTCTTTAACAAATTTGGCATATCTTTCCAAGAAGTCAATTCCCCACTGTGTATGCTTGTCTAAACTGTCGAACTGATCCTAGAAAAGGAAGAAAAAAACCAAACTGAAATTAACAGAATTTTTTCTACAAATATCTTAATGAGCTTCAAATATTTGTCCAGACAGGCAATATATATATGAAAGAGAAAACCTAGGCTCTCTGACCAGTGTCCGCTCCCCTCAGCTTTTTAAGACCTAAACAGAAATAGGCTGCATGAATCACACAACTTTATGCCTAAATGTCTTTACACATTGATTTCCTGTGGCTATAACACCCTCCTTTCATCATCTTTCTGCAATTAACTCTTACTCCTCCTTTGAGATTCAGTTCACAAACTCATAAAAATGCCCCTAACATATAGTCTTCCTTTGGTATCCCAATGCTGCCAAAGAATTACTATTTAGGACCACATTAAACTAAAAGGCTTCTGCACAGCAAGAGAGACAATAATCAAAACAGAGACTCCCAACCAAATAGGAGAAAATATTTGCTCACCAGATGACAAATAAGGGGCTGATAATCAAGCTTACACAAGTTAACAGATAATGCAAGCAACCCAACTTTAAAAAAAAAACAGGGGAAAGAACTAAAAAGACACTAACTAAAGAAATTCAAATGGCCAACAGGCATATGAAAAAATGTTCAACATCACTAAGTATCAGGGAAATTCAAATCAAAATCATGAGATACCACTTCACACCAGTGAGAAAGGCCCACATTTTAATAACTGGAAATAAATGCTAAAGATACGAATACAAAGCAATCCATTTACATTGCTGGTAGGATTGTAAACTAGTCTAACCACTATGTATGGAGGTTCCTCCAAACACTAAACATGGATCTACTACTATATAATCCAGTGATTCCACTCCTAGGAATCTACTGAAAGTTTTTGTGTACACAAGTACACAAAAACACTAATGCAAAAGGAAAACTGTACCCTTATGTTTATTGCAGCCATATTTAGGAAATAGCCAAAATAAATAACCCAAATGTCTCCAAACAGACGAATGGATAAAAAGGTTGTGGTGTATTTACACATGGAATATAATTTGATCAAAAAGACAAACCCATGCCATTCGCATGGAAGAGATTATGCTAGGTGAAATTAGAAGGAAAAAGAAATATTGAATGGTTTCCCTTATATGTGAAATATAAATAAATTAAACAAAAGGACAAGAAATAGTCAAAATGAACAAGTTGGCCATAGAACTGAAACATCCAGCAAAGGAGGGGGAAAGTAGGGGCAAAACAGGAGAGGGATTAAGAAAAAAGAATATCTGGTCCAGCCACTATGGAAGACTGTGTGGAGGACCCTCAAACAAGTGAAAGTGGAATTACCATTCGACCCAGCAATCCCACTGCTGGGAATCTACCCAGAGGACAAGACACTAATTCAAAAGGACACCTGTACGCACATATTTATTGCAGCTGTTTACAATTGCCAAGATTTGTAAACAAACCAAATGTCCCAAAATAGACGATTGGCTAAAAAAAATGTGGTACATACACACAATGGAATACTACGCATCAGTCAAGGAGGACAAACACGTCATTCGCAGCAACATTGATAAAACTAGAAAGACTCATCTTAGCAAAAATAAGCCAAAAAGAAAAAGAGAAATGCAGGACGGTCTCACTTATATGATGGATATACAAACAAACGAATAAGAAAAAGTATAAACAACCAATGGGATGGAACAATGGAGCAAAGGAGGAGGAGGGGGAAGAAGGCGGGGAAGGCGAAGAAGGTGGGGAAGGCCAAGGGCACAAAATACCAGGATGGTTAACAGGTGTTAGCAAAGTGGGAAAGCCCCAGGGTATACAATAATGCAAAAATGTAATGTAAATACAAATACACATATATTTGCAAATTTTTAAAAATTTAAATTAAAAAAAAGAACATCACAGACATAGTTGACATTCTCTGCAGATATCTCTTCTATCCTATTCCCCATTATACATTCCCAGAAATAATAATCAGTACACTGGATTTGATGTTTGCCATTCCAGTGGTATTTGAAACTTTTAAATCACACATCAGTAAATAATATATTATTTTGCATGGTTATAATTTCGTAATTATGGTATTGTAATATGTATACCTATCTATGTAACTTGCTTTCTTCCCACAAAAAATTTTTAAAAATTATTTTTAAAAAAATCTCCTAAAAATGAATGAATGAATGCATGAATAAATGCATGAATGAAAAGAAGTCTCAGACCAGGAAAAAAAAAAAAAAACACAAAAAAGAATATAGTGACAGGTCACAAATGACATGGTAGCAGAAGAACGACAGGGATTACAGTAAAGTAAAAAACTTTTAAAATAAATTTTAAAATTAATAAAATTAATTTTTAAAAAAAATAATTACTAATTGTCTTGCCAAGCTGTAATGAAGGCAGGAACCATGTACTGTTCAATTCTGAAATCCTAAGGCCTAAGTACTATGCCTGACACCACAGTAGACATACAATTGAGAAGTATTTGGCTCAAAAGAATCACCTAGGCTCAAGCTCCGACTTCTTTATTTACCAGATGTTACACCCTGAACAAATTATCAAGGCCCTCTGAAGGATTTCCACCTTAAAATGGCAGTTCCATTAACCATCTCATTGGTTTGTAGTGATGTTATTGAGTAAATGTGACACATAAAGCATCATTTTGTTGTACCCTTTCAGTCTTCACAAGATAATTTCCTTCTAAACGTTACCTGAAGCTATCATTTTCTATCCTTCAGGAAAAATCTCCAGTAGAAAATAAAAAAATCTACAATGCTGATAGAATAATCAACTCATACCTTTCTATTATCACTTGTTTCATTCTTCAAGATCACCCAGGATTTAAAATTGAAAACATTCTAATGAATATCTAAATCATTCTAAAATTGTAATAAAGACAAATTTTATCTAAACAGCAAAGACAGAATGAATTGGTTATAAGAATTTGGTATTACTACTTTAATTCTATTCTTCCATGCAATTTTTTATTATCATTTGTTTCCATGGTAGATTTGAAAAGAGTAAGAAAATTTCTGCTCAGTGAACTTAATTGGTGTATTTTCCATTACAAATGAATGAAAAATATCAATGAAAAGAACATTCCCCCCCAAATAGTCAAGAGTTAAAAAAAAAAAAATTTCTTTTTTTCAAAATGCTTCAAAAGCTTCTTCCCCCAACAGTGTCTTGCATTTTTTATTATACTCTATCTTTCAGATCAATCTCCAAATTTTCTCATAAACCCTATTAGTAAAAAAACCTGAGTATATTGAATATCATTCAATAATTATAAAATATACAAAAAAATCTTTAAAAAGATTAAAGTGAAAAATACACTATTTTAAAATAGTTTTTAAACTTATTTTATAAACAAAAGTTTTTGGGCTATGCCTTTTAAAAAGTTTTAACAATCTAAATGAGAACAAAGAATTGAATATGCTTCACTATTTCTAAAATCTTGGTTTAATTGTTAATGTCAAAGCACTGAAGGTCTTGATTCTAAAACTATGACTTTCAGTTTTTTAGTGGCCAGGTAAAAAATGTACCTAACAAAGATATGAAGAACTAGACAGAAAAAGTTCACAAGTTCCTATGCCTGTTTCAACCCCATCCACTAACACACAAAGGATTTTAAAAGTTGGCTAATAAATGTCCTTTACAAACCAATCAGAGAACATTGCAGTTTTACACACACACACACACACACACACACACACACACACACACACACACACACACCCCACCCCCAGTAAAACTGACCATGATGTGACTCTATGCGTCAATCTGGTTAGGTCACTCTGCCCAGATATTTAATCAAATAGTACCACAGACATTTCTGTGAACTTGTCTTTTTATGTGATATTAATAATTGGTGAATCTAAAGTATATTACATTCCACAATGTAAGTGGCCTTTATGCAAGCAGCTGACAGCCTTAATAAAAAAAAGACTAACTTTCCATCTAAAAAAAGGAATTCTGTCAACACATTGCCTTCAAGCTTGAACTGCAATCCTTCCCTGGATATATACCCTGCAATGTCTGGACTTGCCAAGCCTCTGAAAACATTTGACCTGAATCCTTATAACCAATTTCTCCCTCCTTGCTCTTTCTCCTCTCAACTGCCCCGCGCTTCACTCATACACCTCTCTGGTTGGTTACTGTTTTTCTGGGGTAACTTAACACATTGATTTTAAAACAAGATATTTCTGTTTCTGATTGCTAAGTGTGCAAACAAAATATTTGTAGATGACACACCATTTTCGGCAGCAAAGTTACAAACTGATGGGTGCATTTCTAAATATGCATTTTCAAAATGATTTCTCCCCTAAGTTTCTTTGGAAAAACATCTACTTATTCACTATAAAAAGTTCCCTTTTCTCTTGAAGGGACTAATTAAACTCATAAAAATACCTGTCAGGAAAGCATATTACTACACTTACCTATTAAAGGTCAATAAATTTGAACGAATCAGGTGATAGAATACAATCCTATATGAGACAAAGAATTTTAACTGTTCCCTCCCAATTTCAGTCTACTATATTTAAAAGTTATCCGGGTGCAGTGGCACGCACCTATATTCCAAGCCACTGGGAGGCTGAGGCTAGGAATCACTTGAGTCCACGGGTTCAAGACAACCCCAGGCAACATAGCGAAATCTAGTCTCTAAAAAATAACCAGGTGTGGTGGAACGCACCTGTTATCCCAGCTACTAGAAGGCCTCAAAAAATACCCAGGTGCAGTGGGAAAAAAGCTAATTTTATAAAGCAATCATAATAAAAATATGCGATAATATATTATGGTTTTATTTCCTTTATGTATTAAAACCAAAGTGAATAAACTGCAACAATATCCAAATTTATTTTTATAGTTCCAGTTAATTTACATACTACTTTACCAATGGTTTTATGTTTTTCCCCTTGAAACAGTTTTTGTTGTTTTGAAACAGTTTTGTTGATAATAAATCTTTGACACATCTTTCCTCTGGAAGAAAAGGTTGTTCTAAATGTACAGACATACTTCACTTGATTGCATTTCACTTTCATTGTAGTTAACAGATACTGTTTTAATACAAATTGAAGGCTTATGGTAACCTTGCCATTTTTCCAAGAGAATGTGCTCACTTTGTACCTGAAATCACATTCTGATAATTCTTTAGAATCTTGCAATATTTCCAAAAAAAAATTTTATTATATGGTGATCCATGATTAATGATACTTGATTTTACTATTGTTAACTGGGGGTGCATGAACGGCACCAATATGGGAGATGATAAGTGCTATTCCAGTAAACATTAAAGAAAGCAAAACAACCTTACTGCTGATAAGTTTTAGAGGTCTGGTTAGAAGATCAAACCAGCCACAATATTCCCGTAAGCCAAACCATTTCAGATGCTAGGAGTTTGGAAAAAGCTGATTCCAGCCCTCATGGTAACTTTGAGAGGTCAAGACTTCAGCAGAAGTAACTACAGATGTGGTAGAAATAGCAAAAGACTTGGAAATAGAGCTTGAAGGTGTGACAGAATTGCTGCAATCTCCTAATAAAACCTGAGTGGATGAGGACTTCGTATGAATGAGCAAAGAGAGTGTTTTTTTTCCCCCCAAATGAAATCTAGTGGTGAAGATGTTGTGAACAATAAATGACAACAAAGGATCTAGAATACAAACACTCATTACTAAAGCAGTGGCAGAATTTCAGAGAACTGACTCCAGTTTTGAAGACAGTTCACCTACGATAAAATGCTATCTAACAGCATGGCATGCTATAGGAGAAATCTTTTATGAAAGGAAGTCAATTATGGCAAAACTCACCTTTGTCTCATTTTAAGAAATCCTCAGTCACTCCAACCTTCATCAACCACCACACTGATCACTCAGTAGCCATCAAAAATCAAAGCAAGATCCTCTACCAGTGAAAAGATTAGAACTGGCTGAAATCATTACTGCAATTTTAGCAATAATGTATTTTTAATAATGGCATGTATGTTTTTTAAAGGCATGCTATTATACCCTAAAGATTATCGTATAGTATAAATATACATTCTATGTGCTTTGGCAAACCCAAAAATTCTTATGACTTGCTTATTGCAATATTTAGTTTATATGGTGGCCTGGAATCAAAATTACAATTGTTTTCAAGGTGTACTTATACTTCATTACTGAATCAGAATCTAGCAAACTATGTAAGCTGACATGTTAGACCGATATATATGTTCATCAGAAACTACCAAATTTGCAAGAATTTTTCTCCTAACACATATTTGTTCAGGGATCTTTTTATGACCCTTTTCCAGTATTTGATGAAATCATTACTTTGTAGTCAAACAGTCTTACATATATTTCACTATTTTGCCATAGAAGAGCAATTATACTTCCAGTTGCACGCTGGTTTTGCCAATAAGTTTGAAATTTCAAAAGACTTCCAGTACACTTATGTTCATAGCACTGTTCACAATAACCAAGTTGGAGAAAATAAAGCGTATATACAAGAGTATTACTCAGTATTACAAAAACATGACTCATGCTATGACATCAACATCTTTAAGACATTATGTTAAGTGACATAATCTAGTCATAAAAGAACAAATACTGTTATGATTCCATTTGTATTAAGTACCTGGAGTAATCAAATACAGAGAGACAAAGTTGAAAGATGGTTCCCAGGAACTAAGAAGAAAGAGAATGTAGAATTACTTAACAGTGGAGAGAGTTGTGGGAAGAGGAAGTAAGTCATAAAGATGGTTATCAACATATCTAATGAAACATGGTACAGTTTCAATTCACTAAAATACTGCATCTGCAAATAAAATTATCACAACTGGATGCTTATTTTTTAAATCCTTGCTAATCATGATAAATTCATATTATTATAATTTCATAACAAAATACATTTAGAGCAAATTTCGTTACCAAAACTGACAGATTAGTGGCCATATTTCATATTATCTCATTTTATAGGGGGAATGAAAGCTCTTTTCTATATAATAGACATTTCATTTTGTCATTATACACTAATTCTGCTCAAGCACATAAAGATGAAAAACAATAGCTTTGCCCTTTCCTTGCACGGGCAACTATGCTCACATGAAAGTAGTGTATTTAATCCAGGATTTTTTTTTCTAGGAAACTAAATACAACACAAGACACCAGTGTCAACTGACACATTTAAAATACCAGTAAAGTGTTTCTATTTTTTAGCTAGCATAAACAGGAGTCGTAACCTCCTTGATCTCAGTGGATCTTGCATACTGTACTGTGAAGACCTCTGCTTTCAATTATGCATCATTCTCTATGTAGTCTGTATCAAGTCTTCTCCACCCTACTGTTTTAGTCTTACTGTTTATTGTGTTTAACCTTCTGTTTTGTATAAGAAAATTCCAATTTTCCATTTAAGTTAATCCCCCTCCAAATTGGACTACACTGCTCCAAATCTACATATTTCTCTAGGTCACTGTCAAGTTCTCTTGGGATTCCCAAATAAAAATTAAATCATTTGAAAAAATTTGGTGTTTAAGATCTGTATCAGACCTTTAAAAAAAATTATTAAATACCATTCCTACTTTCTCTCCAAAGTTCAAAATTATATATGCTATAGTTCCACTGTCAAATAAAAACACAACAATTAGCATTAAAAGGCAATATAAAGGTAAAATATAATGGTTTGGCTACAAGTGAAACAAAATTCTCTCCTTTGTAACTGCATTGGGGGAAAAAAATCTGACTGGACAATTAAGTCGTGAAACAAAATTTTATAAACTATTATTTTATACAGTCATGTTGTAATTTTTCTGCCCTAAACAGTAAGTCTACTAATCATAAATAAGAATTATATTTACTTCATTAAACTATCTGGATTTTCAGCTAGATTACTAGCTATAAAAACTTAAACAGCAAACTATTTCAATCTATACAAAAGTGAGTGATATTTATATCATGACTAGAGAAATTAATTTAGCAATATTTATAATAAAAAGGTAGAGATCCAAGTGATTCATTCCTAAAATGCTAAGATATTCAATGAATAAATGTTTCTTTTTAATTCTGTAGTCTTAACTAGATATTTTACTTTTTTCTAATCAGATTTCAACAAAAACAGGTCAAATAAAATTGCAAAAGAACTTCACCATAAACTTGGTTTCTTTACTCTAAACACAAGAGATAACTTTAAATAACAAAGTTTTTTTTTTCACTTTATATACCCGCTTCCAAAAAATCATTTCAGTGGCTTCATTTGTTCACAGTGATTTCAGTTTATGGAATTCAATAATTTAATGTTAAACTGAAAGAGAGGACAGAATGAACTTTCGTATATAATTTAAATGCAAAAGACACTTTATTTGCTAACTGAATCACCATTCTATTTGTATAATATTATACAAAATATGTTTTCACATATAATAAACTGAATTACAAAACCCTGATAGTTTTCTCATTTGCAAAATATCCTGTTTCTGAAATTAAAAAGCATTCAACTGCTTTAAATACAAATCTCATTTTCTTTCTACTATACCATACCATTATTGTTTACTAGTAAACAATGGTCCCAGACCCTTTATTTTATAAATATGGAAGCTGATGCCCAAAATGGCTAAGCAATTTGCCCATAGCTGGCTAACAACCAAAATGAGAGGGGGTTAACTATCTCTTAAACTCACTGCCAAATTTATATTTTTAGTAACCAAGAAAACAGCTGTTGCAAATACTGTTATTAAAAATGATCAATTTCTTTACCAGGAGAGAAATATAAATTTGGAAAAAAGTGTTGGTCAATAGGGAGTTTAATGAAAAAAAAAAGTTATAAAAATCTCAAATTTGAAATTGCATAATACTAACACATGCTGGATGTTTAAATACTCCTGATGAGTTTTTCCACCCTTCTGTACTGGTTATGTTATTACACACAGTGACCAAAAGTTTAGGAGAATGAGAGAAGATGGTTAGTGATCGAGGGGTAAGCTTTATTATCACAAAATAGAGCAGAAAGCTCTTAAATTAAAATATAAGAATCATCCATATGAAGCAAAATTACGAAGCCTTAGTAACACTCTTCAATTCTTTTAATTTCAAATGCTGAAATCAGTTATCCCTACCCTACCAGCAATACCCTGAAGTCTAGAAAAGGTCAGAAAAAGGAACCAGAAAAACTGAAGAAGCAAAAGTATGCAGTACATTGAAAATACTTATGGATTAGAAAAACTATGAAGCCATTAAAATAGGCAACTTGTATTTTGAGGAATTAAAAAATTTCTTGTTTCGCCGGGTATGGTGGCTCTACCTGTAAGCTTCAGCCTATGAAGTGGCCGGGGCTAGGGATCGCGGTTCGAGTCCCGCCTGGGGCCCATAGCAAGACCTAATTCCAAAAAAAACAAAAAAATAGCTGGGCATGGTGGCGCACGCCTGTCATCCCAGCTACCTGGGAAGCTGAGGCTGGGGATTGCTTGAGTCTGTGGTACCCCGAGCAACAAGAGCCTGCAGTGCCACGGGCAAAAATAGCAAGAGCTAGTCTCAAAAAAAAAAAAAAAAAAAAATTTTTTTTTTCTTGTTCCATCAAAGTTAACAAAAGAGAATTTAATTTTGGGGATTCCTTGTGCTTAACTATAACAAATTGTTTTAAAAGTTGGCTGTGCACGGTAGCACATACCTGTAAGTGGCAGCCTCAGAAGCCACAGCCGGGGCCATGGACCACGGTTTGAGTCCCGTGGGGGCACATAGCGAGACCTAGTTCCAAAAACATATAGCTGGGCATGGTGGCGCGTGCTTGTAATCCCAGCTTCCTAGGAAGCTGAGGCTGGGGATTGCTTGAGCCTGTGGTATCCTGGGCTATGTGAACTCGTGGTTCCAAAAATAGAGACCTAGTCTCAAAAAAAAAAAAAAAAAAAAAAAAAAAAAAAA
>PVHY01007094.1:0-69806 GCA_004024945.1 Uropsilus gracilis
TACACTTTTATTCAGAAAAAAAATGAAGGATGGGAAAATTGGACCACTACCTGTGGAAAACATGAACCTAGACAACTCCCTCACACCATGTACAAAAACCAACTCAAAATGGATAAAGGACTTGGATCTAAGACCTGAAACCATAAAATACATAGAGGAAAATTTGGGCAAAACTCTCCAAGACTTACACTTCAGAAATTCCTTTCAGGATATATCCACAGATGGTTAAAAAAAAAAAAAAAAAAAAAAAAAGGAGGGGGGGGGGACAAACAGCTGGAATTGCATCAAACTAAAAACTTCTATACTGCAGAAGAGACAATAACTAAAACAAAAAGAAACCCAACTAAATGGGAAAGACTTTGCTCTTCATAAAAGTGATAAGGGTCTGATAACAAAGATCCACAAAGAACTCACACAACTTAGCAAAAACAAAGCAAAAAGTTCATCAAAAAATGGGGAGAAGAACTAAAAGTCACTTCTCCAAAGAGGAAATACAAATGGCCAACAGGCATATGAAAAAAATGCCCAACATCACTAGTAATCAGGGAAATGCAAAGTAAAACCACAATGAGATACCATCTTACACCAGTAAGAATGGCCCAAGATCGGGCACAGTACGCATACCTGTAAGCAGCAGCCTAGGAAATCGTGGTGGGAACTAGGGATTGCGGTTCGAGTCTCGCTTGGGGCAACAAAGCAAGCCCTACTTACAAAAATATATAACTGGGTGTGGTGGTGCACGCCTGTAATCCCAGCTACCTAGGAAACTGAGGCTGGGGATCACTTGAGTCCATGGTACCCCAGGCAACGTGAGCCTGCGGTTCCACAGGCAAAAATAGCAAGACATAGTCTCAAAAAAAAAAAAAAAAGTCCATATCAATAAAAACAAGCAAGTACAAGTGCTGGCATGAATATAGAAAGAAAGAAACATAACTTAAGCAATCCCCAGCCTCTATGGAAAGCTGTGTGGAGGACCCTCAAACTACAGAAAATTGAACCATCTTTCCATCCAGCAATCCCACCTCTAGGAATCTACATAGGGGACACCAAAACACTAATTCAAAAAGACACCTGTACTCGAACGTTTATCATGGTACTATTTACAATTACCAAGATAAGGAAACAACTCAAAAGCTCCAAATGGTTGAAAAGTTGTGACATATTTACACAATGGAATATTATTATGTAATCAAAACCAACAAATATGAAGTATTTGTAATAAAATGGATGGACCTATAGGAAATCATATTAGATGAATAAGTCAGAAAGAAAAAGACAGAAGTCATATGCTTTTACCTATAGATGGGATATAGGAACAACAAACAAAAGGACAGGAAAAACCGAAAATAAACTGACAGTGGAGCTGGGGCAGGCTGCTGGTGGAAGGGGGGAGGGAGAAATTGGGGAAGGGAGGAGTACAGGAAAATAGAGAAAAGGGCTCTCCTGTGGTGGTGGTGGGTGAAACCCAGGGAGTGCAATGATGTTTTATATATGTATATACAGACACATACAGACACACACACACACACACTTATATACATGAATATGTAAGCAAAATGATTAATTTAAAAGAAAGGAAAAAGGGAAGAAAAGGGAAGAGGGCAGAAAGGAAGAAAGTTGAGAGAATGCTGAAAAATTAAAAATATGATTATTGAAATCTAAGATTTGCTATAAGAACTAGAGGATAACTAGAAGAGCTCTAGCATGTAGTACCAAAACCTAAGGCAAAAAAGGGAGATGCCTATGGGGCGGAAGCTTCAGCACAAGGCAGGGAAGTACAAGATAAGCCTGGGAAATAGATATTTTGCCAGAAAGCAAGAAAGAATGATGAAGACATGTTGAAAGGACAAGGAAGTCAGCTTGAAGGGACTCCTGTTGACCACAGAGGACAATTCAAACATCAAAATATGTAATGAATAAATTTAAAGTTTGACAAGAAATAAGGTATTTGCATAGTTTTAAATTTACTTCCCACTGTATCATGAAATAAATGATCTCCAATTTTCAAAAGCATAAAGATTATGTAAGCCAGAGACCGAGGGACTCTTCAGACTGGAGTTTAAAGGCCTGCTCAAAACAATTCTTAAAATTTGAATGAGATCTGAACATAGCATGGCAGTCATGTGTCAATGTTAACACCCTAATTTGCATAAGTGTAGTAGTTTGTGGATTATGTCTGTGTTTGTAGAAAATACATCTGAAAGTTTAGAATGATAGCGCATCATACCAACAGTTTACTCTCAAATGGTTGGTGGGGGGGGCTGGGGTACAGGGAGGAATCAAACCTGCAACTTTTCTGAAAGTCTATAATTGTATCAAAACAAAGAGGTAACTATATGATTTAGATGCCAGCATAATGAAATGGGCTAGTGTTATGAAAGACAATGTATGTGATAAAACGATTTCCTGGCATTTGGATAACATGGTCCATTAAAACACCTTTTGTGTGGTTTTATGACTTTATTTGGCAATTAGTGATCCTCTTTGACAATTTGTACTTTTTTGTCATTCATTTAATTTTTAATCATTTATTTACATGGTTGTTGATCCCTTTGGGTACACACCGCCTGTTCACCTCCACCCCTGGTCACTCCAACTCCTCTCTCATTGCTGTTTCTTCCACATTTTTTGAAAGTGGGGACTGGTACACAGGTGACAACAGTTTGTTGGTGGATCTTCATCCTCATGACGTTTCACGGATGCTGCTGTGGATCTCTTATTCCTTTGCCCCAGACAGCTCTGTCAAGTCAGGTGTCAGTGTGCACATGCTTAGCACCCTTTCCATCACTGCAAATCCCCACATCTCTTTCAGTGCCTGAATGTGATTATGACTGGAAGGTGTGTGTCTTCTGGTCACTGCCTCACTGAACGCAGGCAGTCCTTCCTCTTCTCAGCACTCTTCTTTGCAGAAGTAAAACTGTGATTTTTTTTTTAATGGGGGAGGACTACAGTGACCGTCTTTTTTTTATTTTAATATTACATGATGATATTAAACACAAGACCGCTATCAATTATTAAGTCAAAAATAATGATTTCTTTGTGCAGTGTCACTCTGGCAGGGACACAATCTCTAATGTTAAGATGGAATACTTTTTTTTTTGAGACTGGGTCTTGCTATTTTTGCTCATGGAACCGCAGGGTCATGTTGCCCGGGGTACCACGGACTCAAGTAATCCTCAGCTTCAGAGTGCCAGATAGCAGGGATTACAGGCGCGCGCCACCACACCCAGCTATTTTTTGGGACTAGGTTTCGCTGTGTTGCCCCGAGCAGGACTCGAACCGCGATCCCTAGCCCCAGCCGCTTCATAGGTTGAAGCTTACAGGCACGAGCCACCGTGCCAGGCTTAAGATGGAATACTTTTGCCTCTAAGTAAAAATCAGCACATTGTCCTTATTCTTGTTAGGTTGCTTTTGCACCAACCAGCAAAGAACACAGGCATAACCCCTTAGCTGGGCCCTAGTCTTTCTTCTTCCCCTTTTCCTTTTATCCACTCACATAACCAACAAGACTTTACTGCCCAATAAGGCCATGAGCTGCATGTGGTTCCTTATAATGCAATTGAAATGAGGTTAGTCTACTTACAAATGTATTATAAATATAAAATACACTGAATTTCAAAACCACAGTATAAAAATATAAAGTATATTAATTTTATATTAGATTATGTGTTAAAATAATGGTGCTGTAGCATATTGGGTTAAATATATTATTTAAATTAATTTTAATTGTTTATTTTTACTTGTCTAGTGGCTACTAAAAAGTTTTTACTTATTTGTGTGGCTTACATTGTATTTCCACTAAACAGCATTGCTCTAAGTGTACTCCTATCCTTTCCAATCAGCTCACAAGCTTTTGTTACATAGAGTTAGGAGATATAGGAAAATGGGATTGGAGAGAAGGGAGTGTAATCACATGTCCCTGGTATTGGGGGCAATTTGCAAGATTTTCTAGCTAAAAATCTCTGGAAGATGTACAGTCAGAAGAGAAAAGGGAATTTAAGAAGTGTCCTCTGGGTTAGGAGTCAGACTTACTTTTGGAGATTTGCATCTCTGATTTGAAAGGCTGGTTTAATTTCTTCTTGACTCCTGGATTACCTTCTTTGATTATGATTCTGGGAAACTAAGCCTCCTGAGAACCTCGGGATTTACTAGGGTTACTTTATTATTCTAAATAATCATTGCATTAATCTGAAAAGCTCTTTGGGACTTTCTTTTCCATCCTTTCACCCTTCTTTCCACCTTTCCAACTGGGGTAACAAAATGAGGATGAGGCTGCTCAGTGCTGGAAGAACCCCTCTAGTTCCCTGCCAAATCTACCCCACCCTATCTCCTGCCCAGTTAGACGTCACATAGGATCCCTGTGGGAATCATAGGAGAGGGTGGTCTTATACACTAATGAGGTCTCATCCCACTGAGGCTTTCTCATCCACCCATAGAGATGAAGAATCATTTGCTTAACGAAATGCCACTTTCCTATCATCTTCGTGTGTTAACTACTCAGGCCTCTGCTTTTAGACTTTTGCCTTAGAGGCAAATGATCCCAGATACATACTGCTCCTTCCCATGGGAAATTCAACATCTGAAATATAAGAACAAGTCTTCAGGAGAAGGAAAACAGCAATCATAGCCACCCCCTCTGAACAGCTTCAAGTAAGCCTGGCCTTCTCCAGCTCTGGAAGTGGCAGTCCTGAGGGATGAAATACATTGCTCAGGGCCACAGAGCCCTTCTGTTTTTCCATATCCCCTTACTTCAATGATTCCCTCTCCCCTGACTTCCTTTTTCTACTTCTCTCCACCACATGTCTCTTCCTCTCCTTACCCCTCCCAGAAAAACTGTGTCCCTTTGGGGCCATTCTGCTACTTCCCCTTTGAGAATGTTACACTGTAAGCCTTTTAACTGGTTATAGGATGAAAATCTCGGTAAAAAGACTTTAGCTCCACAGAATGTGGCTGGGAAGTTCAGGGTTTCTTGAGGACTGGGAACCCTTTCCCAGGGTCCTAAAACATTATACTTTAGTAAACTGCTTTAATTTAAGTGGATAAAATAACCTTTTTCAGGAGCCTATTCTAAGTGATCCTTACACTCACTTTCAACAACAGACACTTTAAAAAGAGGGACAGAGCTATGGACAGGCCTCTTCTGAGTACTCATTCTGACAGGTTGTCTTGTATATACTAGCGATGACCTATAATAATGTCAATGTGATCGAAGTATAATACTCTAAGGATTTTTTTCCCTCTGTAAAATAACACAGAAGCCATCAGAGGAAGAACTGGTATAGTCACACTCCACTGCTGGTCTTTCCAAGGTTACAACATTCAAGTCTCACTTAAATATCACCTCCTCAGAGAGGCCTGTTCTGGCTATCCAGTATATAGTTAATGTGAAACTGGGTCCCCTTCCCCCACCTTTGGGTTGCAGCAGTTAAAAACTGCATGAGGAAGCAACGGAAGAGAATTGGCACAAAAAGGAGACACGTGAAGCTGAGAGCAGAGAGTTTTTGGCACCTGGAGAAGGATGCAGGAGCGGAGCCTTCCGGATAGAGAGAAGACAATGGCAGGTGGGTAAAGAGTAGCCCGAGTGACCAGGCTGGGCAGAAGCCCCTGGAAGAGTGAGCTGGTGGTGGCAAGGAGTCATGGTGGCCAGCAGAAGAGTGGCCAGTGTGGAGAGTGTGATGCTGCAGCAAGGTGGCCTGGAAAGCTGGTATCTGACAATGACCAGGAATTTGGAAAGCTGATTTGTACATCAGCAATTGTGGAAGAAGTTTGAAGCACCTTGAAGAAGCAGAGCAGCTTCTTCTGGATACTGGAGAGAGAAGAAAAGAGAAGATGCCAGAGAAAGACTGGACTTTGCAGAGTGCCAACCTCAGAGGTTTGGAGGGGCAAAGGGTCACCATCTTGGACTCTATCTTTGGAACTGAGAATGGTGACTGGGGTAAGAAAACTGGCCACTTGTGGCTTTAAGGACTTTTTGCTTTGCCTGTTGAACTCCCTTGTTAATAAAATCCCTTGTTAAACTGCATTTTGAGTGGCAACTGCTACGTGCAGGTGATACAGACCTGTGACTTGTAAGCTTTCCCCTCCTTTTCGACCTGATTTCAAATGCCCCAGCCCCACTGACTACTTAATGCTAGTGTCTCACTTTCCTCACTTTCCTCCTAACTACCCTAAGTTTTCTTGTTCACTTATTGACTGTCTTCTCCTTTAGAACGTAAGTTCCATCCATGAATAATGTCTTCTATCTAATGCTGGTCTCTAATACGTGGCTCACACAAGGTCTCTGTGATTTTCTGTTGTGAAGGAGAAAGCAAACAGGGCTTAGGAGGGGAATCGCGCCCCTCTGTTCTTCTGGTGACGCTCATCAGAAATTGAAGAATATTCAACATAGCCACAGGCAATTGGGGTCTTACGGTAGACTATCTAAACGGGAAGATGTTCTTTAACGGAAATGATACTCTATTCCCATTATTTTGTTTCAAGTCAAACATAGCCCAGGGGAAGACTATTGCAAAAGGGAGTGAGGAAGCAAAGATTAATGTGAAGATGATCACTCTAAATTCCAGAAGGGACATGCTACTCCTGGGAACACAGCCAAATCACAATGGGTGGGTGTGGACTGCACACCCTCAGGTGCAAACCTGAGCTTCAGGAGCAGGCATGTGAGGTCCAGGAACAATGTGACATTTTACAAAATAAAATTCATGGGTTCATTAATGATGCAGATGTACCTAAATTTCAAGAAGCATTTGGACCTATTAGGAAAGTTATTACAGATCTCATTTTGGTGAGATTTCAGATAGAAATATGTTTGGCCCAATAGCACTCTATTGAGAAGGACATAAAGTTGGGTGAAATCATCTAGACCAGGTAGGTGAAGGCAGGTTGGTGGGGCAGGATGGACTGCTGGCTGGGTCTGCTGTGTGGAGGCAAGAGACCACTGAGAATACAAGTACTTTGCACTGACATGAGCTCTTTATTTTACAAAGCAGTTTCCAATCTATTATTTTATTTCCATTTTATTTATTTATTTGTTTGTTTGTTTGTTTATGAGACTAGGTCTCGCTATTTTTGCCCGCGGAACCGCAGGCTCATGTTGCCCAGGGTACCACAGACTCAAGCAATTCCCAGCCTCAGCTTCCCAGGTAGCTGGGATTACAGGCGCACACCACCACGCCCAGCTATTTTTTTTGGAACTAGGTCTCACTATGGGCCCCAGGCGGGACTCGAACCGCCATCCCTAGCTCCGGCTGCTTCATAGGCTGAAGCTTACAGGCACGAGCCACTGTGCCCGGCCTATTTTATTTCCATTTTAAATGTGCAGGATTAGGAGGGCGGTTGCTGTTTTCACATCCATTTATGAATGTAAAGTCTAAAGCAAAATTAAGTTTGTGATTTAACTAGAGTCAACTTGTATAGGGGAACCAGTATTTCTGAAAATGTGGAGCTGCTGCATAAAAAACCCTGGGGACCTTGTTTAAAATGGCCCACCCCTGAAATTCTTTGTCAGAAGATCTCTGAGGTGAGGATTCAGAAAGTTGTAGTTTTATTTTGAATCCCAAATGAATCTTATACACACCAATTATTTAGCCTGCCATGCCACCCTAAAGCCAAAACAATTTATAATCCACTGAGCTAGTAATTCAATTCTGAGTTCTTCTATTTCTGTACTCTTCTTCTCAAATAGCCCCTCTTTGAGCTGGAAACACAGGAAGCTCCTTATAAAAGTGTGGTTGTAAAGAGAAAAGTGAACCAATATCAGTGGGATCTAGTTGAAGCTCAGGTGAAGAACATTTGTTTAAAAAATCATCACTAAATTAGAGATTGCAAAACAGCAAAACCTGAAGAATCTGCTCATTAGTGGTTAAAGCAACATGCAACACAACTAGATGATCGAGTGTTCCCGGACTAAAAAGAATTGACAAAGAACCTTAGAGTCATCACAATTGGCAAAACCCAAGCTTCACTGGCAGACTGCAGGGTTTTTGAGACAATATATGCTGCAACAAGTTCTAGAGTGAAGTAAAAAAGCATTTTCAAACAGCTGTTCAAAGTTTACAAAGTGGAGAAGGAGGAAGGTCCTGCCTCAAGATTCAATCAATTTAAGGAAACATACAGGACCAATAGAGAATTCTTGGAGAAAAAATTAGAATTTATTTTTAATGTAAAATATTGTGACTTTGTACAAGTCATAAGAATAGTATTCTTACTGCTCTAGTAACCCCTTACATTTGTAGAGGAATTATGTTTTAAAATCTTCCATGTAATCACTATCATGTGGTCCTATATTTCCTTAAAGTTATAAAACCATTCTACCACACTTCATTACTTATAATTTTAACATTGTTATGCACTATTTATCATCCCCATTTGGCAAGTGATAGATAAAATGTGGTTCATAAAATTAAGAAAACTGCCAGAGGTGACCCAACTAATTTGTGGAGAAGTTGGAATTCTAAGGCAGGGTTTCCTATCTCCATACCTTCCTCTGCAAGTAACTAAATATAACACAGGCAATCCTAGCATCATGAGTAACCTCCCATTTGACAGGTGAGAAAATTGAGGCACTTAAAGTCGAAGCTTTGTCCCAGGTTTTTTGGTTCTCAACCCATCAACAGACGGGTCCCTTGACCACTATCTCTTGACCACCAAGTTTAGAGTTTGCTCTACTTTGTTTTGCTTCTAGTGGTTTGTGAGTAGCTAGATATACATCATACATGTTAACTTGGAATCTTGGAGTAAATGCTTTAAAAGCCAGGACCCTAGAGTACGAGAGTTGAGCAGATTAAAACTTCATTAAGTTGATTCAAAAGGATGATTGTTCACATTCATTCATTTATTTTGATTTTTTTCCCTATGAGTAACATCAGTTTACAACATTGAATATGATTTAGAGTAACCAATTCATACCTCATGAGGTGAATGTCACCAACCTGACCTCTGTCCAAGTACCCTTATATTCCTTCACCATAAACTTTGAGTGACTTTAAAAGCTTGAAACTTCTGACTTCTCATACCTTGATGTTATAATCAGTATATTGCTATAATATGAAGTACAGAAATACTTGCTTTATATCAAGATTTCCTTTTTAAAAAATAAATGTTGTTTTCTGCTTACAATCTCGGTCTTACTTATATAGTTATGACCCATCCTTTCCCCCCCTCTCCCTACCACCCTCTGGTGGCTAAGATTTCTCTTCTTGATATAAATGGCTATATAAGCACAGATCATGGCAAGACTAAAGAAGGAGTCTGTTAGACTTTGTTGAAAAAGAGACAGGGAGGAAAGAAAAGGTGAATTTAAAACATGACTGGTAAAATGTTACTCAAACTTACATGAAGGCTAGCCCCAGAATGAAAGGTGAAAACAAGGATGCTTTCCTGGGATGTCAAAAGATATTTGTACACTCATGTTTATAACATCATTATTCACACTAGCAAGTAGATGGAAGCAAGCTCAGTGTCAACTGGCAGATGTACAGATAAGCAAAATGTCCATACATAGAATAGAATATTGTACTGCTTTAATTTATTTTATTTGATTTCTGCTGAGGTAACATTAGCTTCAACACAGTCTTCAACTATATGTTACCAAAGTACTAATGACCCTCCACCAGAGCAGAGACCCTTTGCTCTCCCCACCCAACTCTTTGCCTCTGGTAACCTGAGTTTGTTATTAGACTCTAAGGATTTTGTTTTCTTTTATCTGTTTGCTTTGTTTGTTTATATCCCATATATGAATGCAATCATCTGGTATTTGTTTTTCTCCTTCCAAGTTATTAACCTTAACCTAATCCCATCAAGTTCCATGCATATGGGCCCAAATGGTAAGTTTTCATCTTTTTTATAGGTGAACTCTTATGCAAATTTTAAAAGGAAGGGCATTTTGACACATGGTTTAACATGAATGAAACTTGAAGACATCCTGCTAAGTGAAAGAAACCAGTCACAAAAGGACAAATTATTACACAATTCCTCTGAAGTGCAGTTCTTACAGTAGCAAAATCCATAGAGACAGAAGTAGTCACCAGGTACTGAAGAGTTAGAGTTTTACAGGTACAGAGTTTAAACAGGAATGAGTGTGCCTTGGTGCCTTGGTTTCTGTCTCATTTCTTTACTGTGGGCAGGAAGGTTATATGCCCTTGACAGCCCAGGAATTCCAGCTCTGTCTTCAAATATTTTTCATCCTTTTTCAAAGTGTTCACTAACAACAGCACTGTATGAAAACAATAGGAAGGCCAGGCACGGTGGCTCATGCCTGTAAGCTTCAGCCTACGAAGCGGCCTGGGCTAGGGATCGTGGTTCAAGTCCCACCTGGGGCCCGTAGTGAGACCTAGTTCCAAAAAAATAGCTGGGCGTGGTGGTGCATGTCTGTAATCCCAGCTACCTGGGAAGCTGAGGCTGGGGATTGCTTGAGTCTGTGGTACCCCGGGCAACGAGAGCCTGGGTTCCACAGGCAAAAATAGCGAGATCTAGTCTCAAAAAAAAAAGGAAAACTCCAGAATGTAATATATTCTATATGACAAGCGGCCTGGTTTCCTAAGTGCCTCCAAAAAAGAAAATGATGGGAAGCTTATTCTAGATGTGAAGAGACATAACCTGACACAATGCATACATAAACTGTTACTGGTTCCTACTTAGAAAAGAAAACAATTCTAAAAGATATTTAGGAAATAACAGGACAAATGTGAATATCAACTCAGTTTTAAATAGCACTTAAAAATCATGGCCAATGTATATCAAGCTAGTAAGGTGTGGTGATGATATTGTGGTTATACAGAAGATATTTCTTATTAGGACAGCTACTTGCTGAAGGTTTTAGTGGTAAAGTGAAATAATGGCTACTACTGACTTTCAGATGATTGAGGGAAAATATGGACATAAGACAGACGTATATAAAACACAACAGCACAAAAACCAGTAAAAATGGCAGTCAGACAAAGCAATTATTGAATGTAAGCAGTGTATTTAAATGTGTTAATTGTATTTTCAGCATTTTAATACACTTAATGTTTGTTATTAAATGCTTCAAGTTGATTGTGCATGCTTAGTAAATATGAAGTCATGAATTAATGACTTTGCTAGTCAAAATCACCATCACTATCAGTTACTGAGTGCTCCAGCACTTTGCTTAACATTTCTACCTGCTATTTAATCCTCAAACATTTTATACATTGGTACTTACTAGCTCACTTTTACTGATGAGCAAACTGCGGCACAGAGATGCAGTGACCTCTTCGAGTCTCGGTTTGTAGGTGATACAGCTTTGCACACAGAGGCTGCCTGCTGGCTGGGCTGCCTCTTTGGAAATCCTAAGGCTCTGGAGACCCGGCACTGGGAGAAGACAGGGAGAGATGTGGCAGGACCAGAAAGCCTTCCAAAGCCCTTCTACTTATGGTCATTACAGGATGTTTCAACCATCTAGAAAAGACTGTAGAGCCTCGAAGTAATATCCTATTGCCTGGATTCTAATGGAAAATCTGCCCTTTTTGCCCCTCTCTGGGAAATTCTTAGTGTTTTACAACTATTGTTTCATTGGTTAGCCTTTGGCTGTCTGGGAACAAGTATAAATAATTGTTTCTGGTTGCAGTTCCAGAGGCTTGCCTGAGATTCCTGGCTCTGTGATTCACCTGGCTCTAGACAGCAGCAGTAGTAATTCCAACAGTTAATGTTTATATAGCATGTTCTATCTGCTAGGCACTCTTTTAAGTGCTTTGTATTTACTAACAAATCCCCATAACACCCCTATGGAGTAGGTGTCTTATTATCACCATCTCAGGGATGAGAAAAGTGAGGCAAGATCCTAAATGCCCAAGTTTCACAAGATAGTAAGCAAAGAAACCTGCTTCTAGCCAATCTAGTTTCATAGTTTCTGTTAATCCTGCTGGTAGTTCTTGGTGGTCTTGGGAAGAGCTTTGTCTCAGCACTTTACCCTGACCAAGTGAGTTGACTGAAGTCACTTCCAATACCCTACCCCAGTGGCAGTTAAATAGGATTTTGCCTGAGTACTGATTCCTGCTATATGAGCCTGTGTTCTGATGTCCTCCTTGTTTGAAACTTGACCTTTTGGTTCTTTGTTTCATACAAAACAGCAATAACTCTCTGGTAGTTTGATACCTGATCTAATCATCTTATCTTGCTACCTGCCTGGGATGTGGTGGTGGCCCAAGCCTAACATGGAATACGTCCAGGCTTATCTTCTACAAAACAGGAGAAAACTTCCCATGTAGCCCTACTCGATACAACCAACTACAAAGTCAGTTGCTGAAAGAGGGAAAGCTAGGTCTCCCCTAGCTGGTATTCCCCACCCATAACCTTCTACCTACTGCTGTTGGGCAGGGTCAGGTGAATCCCTTACAAGTGCTATCAATGCTTTGTTGGCTCTCAGGAGGGAAAACCTTAGAATCCCTTGGAGATGGTAATAGCTCACCCAAAGAAATGACTCACTGCTAATAGAATTTCAAGCATGATAGTTGAATAAGGTTTATTTTCCATCCTGCTTCAGGGAAAAGAGAAAGAAAGAAAACCAATTTCAGAGGCTCATTGGCCTCCTAGCCTTACAAATCAGGCAAGTTTCAGTGTCAGTTGTCTCAATTCCTAGTTTTGTCCAGGGGAGTAGCAGCAGTTAGCAAATGGCTTCTCTATAATTTGGGGGTACAGCCTAAGAAGAAACGAGGCTGGATTGATTAAGAAATTAACTATGCCAAAGTGATAGAGGCTCAGGAAGGAAGAAAGGGCACCATACCTAGTACATCAATCTTCATATACACACCTAGCATAGGTGCACACACTCACACACACACACACACACATACACACACACTGCATAATGACATGTTTTCTTTAAAATTCTTTAAATTTCTTTAAAATTCTTGCTTTAAAGTTGAGATTCCTGTCCCAATGATGCCCAAATGAGTGCTGGACACTGACACCACAAGATATGCCAGGGTCAAATAACTAAGAAGTGACCACAAACTCTAGGAATTGAGCATGACAAATAACAAGAACATCAACTATGACAGGCTATTTGATGGACTGCTTATAGACTAAGCTTCTGTCTAAGTCATTAGAGAATGGCTAGCCTGAGATAGGAGGGTAGAATGTGCATGCTCTCTGTTTCCTCAGGCCAAAGCCCATGACAGAGCTGCCTTTTCAGGGTGCTCTGCCTTCTCTCAGAGCAATGGTCAGCAATCTGAAAAATAAAAATTGCTTATAGATTCAATGCTTGTCTCCACTTATTGGTTTATTGGTAGCAACAGAGAGCAGAACCCAGCCCTGTTTCCAGTGACAAAAGGATGGGGCAGGGAAGGATGGAGTAGCTGGGGCTTCTGGGGAGGGGAGAGAGGAAGTGAGGGAAGGAGGACATTAAATGGAGGCATCCTCAAATGGCAGAGACCTGTGCATTTTCTGTGCAGGGTCCTGGAGGTTGTGGGTCTCTAGGGAGTCAAATGGGGCTTGACTTTCATGCCCCCAAAATATCTCTCAGCAGAGATTTGAGGCTGCAACCTAAAGAGAGGAGGAGGTGCTTTATATGTGGCTGCTTATGTGGAAATGAACAAACACTAATCATAAAGAAAGGGAGGGGTGCTGACCTCAGTGATGGGAAGAAGGTCTAAGGTTTCCTCAAAGTTTCTTCCGTTTACCCTCCACACTTGGCACATAGCCAGTATCTCAGAGACAGTTTCTGTGACCTTGAAAATATGAACAATAACCTATGACTGAGCCCTCAGGCAAAGTAGACACATGGTGGAAAATCTTTTAGTCCAATAGCAGCAGCTCCTAAGGAAGTAAGCAGCATTGTTAATGATGCCTGTTAAATGAACTATCTCAGATCCCTGTTGCAGTTTTTATTGCCAAGTAGACCCTGAATTCTTATGTAGTCTGTACATATACTTATATATAAGTATAAATCATATAATGAACAATAGTATATACATAATTATAATTAATATTATGTATATTATTTTATTTATTTATTTATTTTTTTGGAGACTAGGTCTCACTATTTTTGCCCATGGGCCCACAGGTTCTCGTTGCCCGGGTACCACAGACTCAAGCAATCCCCAGCCTTAGCTTCCCAGGTAGCTGGGATTACAGGCGCGTGCCACCATGCCCAGCTATTTTTTGGGGACTAGGTCTTGCTATGTGCTCCCAGCGGGACTCAAACAGTGATCCCTGGCCCTGGCCACGGCTTCCTAGGCTGCTATCTACAGGCATGCACCACCATGCCCGGCCTATATACATAATTTTTTAAAACATATACAATAATCAGAGTTCCACCAATCAGGTCAAAGTGGGGTCCAGAGTTTGATTTCAGTAGATATCAGTGGCAGGGGAGGGGTGTGGTTAGAGAGATCCTCAAATCACCAGGCAGTTGAAAAAGCTGCCAGGTTCTGCCCTTCTCCATTTGCCTTTAGTTGGCAAAAGACAAATTAGCCCAGCTCCTCCTGAGCCAGAGTTTGCAATGCCGAGTCTGCAAGAATGTTTGCTTGGGGAGCAGCACTGTTCTTTATCTCAGCAGGTGTAATTCTATCACATGATTGTCTTGGATCTGCTTTTCCCTGCACCAGTCCAAGCCTGCCAATTCAGACAAGCAGCACAGAGAAATAAATAGTCCTTCTCTGTGTCAGCCCAGAAAACAAGCACTGGGGGTCCCTGTATATAGACTATAATGAGCATTTTCTGACTTCTGGGCTTAGAGAGGGCTCTCTTCAGGCCCTGCAACCTACAAGTCTGAACACGCCCTTTGCAGGCAATTCTCTGGCCTCCATTGGCAAACAAGGCTAACCTTGCAGAGCCCTCTGCCCTGTCCAGGCTTTCACAGGCAGCAGATTGACCTGTCAAAGAAAATTTCAAGGAGCGGCAGAAAGCTTAGCCCAAGGCTTCCATGGGGATGCAGTCACAAGAGTAATGCTGCCTCGGAAACCTCCAGTCTCCTGGTCTCTAGCCCCAAGGGTGGTTTCCATAGCAGACTTAGGTTACCTTGGCAGGTGACCTTCACCTTCTGGGAACTGCTCACAAAGTAACCAATAGTAGGAGTTCTGATTAGCTTCCAGGCCCAGTCAATGACAGCCACTAGACAGGATCAGGGAAAGTGGAGCTTTGTCGGTGGTGACACCTGAGTCCACTCAGACCTCACAGGACATTTTGAGCCAGGTCAGGGTCTGACTTTCCTCTTTTGGGCCCCAGATGTTCCCTCTGGGTGTTTGTCAGAACTAAGCTGGCTTGGGAGACTCTGGGATTCTAAGCAACCCTGACTGGGACCAAGAGAACTTAGAAGCTGTGGTTGAGTTCCAGGGACTCCTTGGGGGGTGGGGTCAGACCCTGTGGTGAGCTAGTGCTTTACTGGCTTCTTGTAGAAGTAACGAGTTTAATAAGTTCAATATACAAACATCATCATTGCAGAACAAGTTCTAAAGCGCCAAACACCCTGACCAATTGTCTTCACATGTCTGCTGTCCTTGTTCTTGTCTTATGGATACATACTTTGGGTAGAGTCATCTTTTCCAGGTAGATAATTGTGCTGCTACCATTCAGACTTTAGTTTCATTGTTCAGTGGCCCTGGAAGTCAAACGTGTGTGATTTGAGGTCTTTGTTTTAAGCACCAGAGCAAGACTTAACTCTATAGGTCTGGGAATGTGGTATAGGATTCTGCTCCTAGGATTCCTCTCTCCCATACAAGATCATAACACTTAATGATAATCTGTGCATCACAACCACATTCAGAGTGACATAAACAATGATAGAAAAGAAAATTATGGTTATCTCAGTACCGGTTAAAATGCACAATCACAATAACCAACCGCTGACGATGAGAAAGGAACTGGAGTGACCAGAGGGAGGACCAGGGGAAGGGGAGGAGGATGGAGAGGGGAGAGGACCATGCCTACAAATACAAGCTATATAAGCAAATAATAAGAAAAATAAAAATAAATAAATGAAAAAAATGCACAATCACTACTCTAGTTCATTGCTGTCTCTGATGCGTATTTGATTTTCTTCATTGTTCTCTCTTGATTCACTCTCCACCTTTCTCCACCTGCTCTTTTCCTTGCGAGGTGGAAACACATGGACCTCATGAATGGGTACCCTGTGAAAGGATTGGCCAGCTTTTAGGAGGATTTGCCAATGAGGTAGGCATATTTATTTTTCTAGTTCCTCCCTGCCAGGCAGCCCTCCCTATCAACCTTCTCTGCATGTCCCCTTAATTGTTTCTGGCTCCCTTGCCTTTTAGGACTAGTGCTGGTAATGGTTCCTGCACCCACCAAGGGGACTTGAAGGGCAGTGCTCCATCCCTTCTACTTTGCCAAATCCTACTTCATGTTTTGCAAATAGAGCCTTCTCAAATGACTCAATAGAATATTATTTTTTCAAGGACCCTGACAGATATGCAGGTATAGAACATTTTGCTTTTATTCCTAATTTAATATGGGGGAAGTTTTAATTTAATTTTGTCCTTTTCCAACTTCCACAAGTGATATTTTAATTTTTTTAGTAAAATGAGTATAAACTTTCTCTTAGTAAAGCTACATAGACTTTTAAGTTTAAAGTATAAAAAAATAATCAAATTGTTATTATTTATTATATTATAATTATATCTTATAGGCATATAGTTATAATAATTATTAAAATAAAATAAGAATATAATAAAATAAGGTAAGCACCTTATATAGTCACCTTCAGGAGATAATTTTGAATAAATAAGTAAAGACATTCAGACATTCTTGTAGTCTGCACTTTGAACAAGCACAGTCAGTGGTTCTGATGCCTGCAAGCTTAAAAGAACTGGTTCAGTGGATTCTATATGCTCCCCACACTTCTTACAAGGTAACTTCTTGAGTCATCAATGTGCCCTCCATGGTGCCAGAATGTTCTTCCATGAAAGTGTCATCATTGAGCTTGAGATAAAGTAATATTATGTAGAATAGCCTAATATCTGAATTCTGGAGATTATGTCTTTTGTGGCTACTATTGGAGTCCAGGAAAGCTATGCATGTAATCAATTTTTTGTTGTATTATAGTCAAGGCTTTTCCTGGAATATATATTCTTCTGTATTCCCTATTTTTAAAATTATTTGTCTTTCAAACTCAACAACAGCTCCTCTGTGAAGCTCTTGATTCTTGCACATCTGGAATGAGAAAATCACAAGTTGCACTGCTTTGGCATATGGAGTTGTGCCCAGCAGAAACTTGGATTCTGTCTTACATCTTCTTTCCCCATAAGCATCCAACTCAACCTCAGAAGAGTAGAGAAAGTTATGGAATGTCATTTTGTCCTAGTCCTCTTCTCTTCAGTTCTACCTACTTATCTTTTACCTCGACCTAATAGATAGTTTCACAAATTTGATTCCTTCAAAGGTTCAATACAAGATTGATTATAAACATTGTGTTTATTATTGTTCTGAGTTATCCATTAGAAGCTGTTGCTGAGTCCTTGTTCCTCTGATTCGCTCTCACCCCCTAAATGGTCTTACAGGGATTAGGCTAGACCAGTTCGAGCACATAGAATCTATGCAAAAATCTGGAACAAAGGCAAAAAGTGACCCCAGGAATAAAATCTTTAGCAGTGGTGTGTGCCCTTCTTTGTTTATCAACTTCAAACTGACCACTTCTTGGCACCATGTCTTAGACTTGCCTTTGATTTCCTGACCCTTGTCTGCACGAACTTTTACCATCTCAGCTTGAGAGTCCCATTGCCAGCTCTCAGGCTGCCCTGGTTTCTATCCTCTATGCTTGCCCAGAAAATTCCAAGTAGTGAGCTGCTTCCCTGCCACCTCTAGCTTGACTTGACCCTTTTTCCCCTTAGTTGTCAGCTTTATCTGACCCAGGATAATAACTAACCAGAATCATTCATTTCCCAGTAAGCAGTAGGAGCCATGATCAAAACCTTTAAGGCAGGTGATAATATAATCAGAGCTTTGTTTAGGCAGTTCATTTGGTAAAAGCAAAACTTGCCCTAATAAATATAGATTTTGTCCTAGATCAGTGGGAATCCAAGATCTACAGGCATAAATACAAATGGAGACCCATATACCACATGTTTAAAAGTTGTGGCTCAAACTAACAAATAAATTCCACCCTTTTACACTAACAAACTTACATAAGAAGCTGGAAGGCCAGGCTTAAATATAGAATTCTTGCATTTCTCAGCATTCTATGCTGGCACATGACAGAAAAAGGGAAAACTGACCCCTCATCCCTGGCCTACCTAAGCACTTCTCTGTCCCACACAACAGGTAACCTTCAACATATTCACACTGACATGGCTAACCTCTATCCACACTCACACTCACACTTCACTATACCCTCCTCCAAAAAATAACCACCCCGTAGGCTGCTCTCAGAATCAGGAGCAGATGGTCTGTCCTCCAGAGGATGTACATGAAGGAAAAGTTGGCCTAGACCTGGGAAATAGGCTCTAGAAGAAGAATGGGGGGTTTGGGTAAGAACAATGCATTGCTGAGGGTTCCTTACCCATGAAGAGGTATGCTCAAGTGAGCTGGGATGGGGGAACCCCAAAGCAGAGATAGTTTGGATTGTGGTGACCCAGGTAAGAAGAGGAAGGGGTAGATACATATCCAGGAAGAAGAATGAGAGCAAAGAAACAGAGAGACAGAGACTAGTGCTCAGTAAACTGCTGAGACCCTAGGTCCTGGACTCATCCCCCCCCAAAACCCATATCATCTCTCCACTGGGCTCTGCAAAGACCATGCAAAATACAAACTCTTTAGCCTCAGCTAGTTGCTGTTATTTGAAAAAAAGAAGTCTCAGTTGAACACTACTTAGTGACAAAGGAAATCAAAGTTTTCCCAGACAACAAAGAAAAGTGCTAAAAACTGAGGCTTGAAAAGTCATAATGTAGAAGACAATGAAAAGGAAATTAGAAAAAGAGTTGTTAAATAAGTAGGGGAGAGCTGTCTCACTACAGTGAGTATTTAAAAAAGAGGGGATGATCGTTTGGAAGATGAGGCCAGAGAAAAAATCACTGGACTTGGTGACTGGATACAAGATCACTGATACCTTCTAGAAACCCCAACTAGACACCATTGCTGGCCAATGGATACCCCCCTGTATCCATTGTACTAGGGAGACTGATTGAACTATAGCTGTTCACATCCAACTGAGGTCTCTCTCCTTACCCTGCGTTGGCAGTGGGTCTGACTGCTCTTGGCTATTTCCCCACCTTCTTCCCCTGAATATACTGGGGAACGCTGCTACCCTCAGACCCCAGGTTGCTGTGAAATGTATCACCAAAGAGGGAATGAGGTGTCAAGATACTGGATGGGGCTCTTATGAATGGATTCACTGGTAATAAACCAACTAAACAAGCAAGAAACACCAGGTTCTTGGGAATCTCCAGTCTTGACCTAAAACTCTTGGAATACCCATCCTCTCATTCTGCACTGCCTTGAGATTATTAAAGACAAACCTGTCTTGGTACCAGCCTCCACTTCTCTAGCTTCCAGTGAAGAGAAAAGTGCTCTCCAGTTTCCCATGTTCCTAATTTGTCCCAAGATGTATATATGTGTAAGTTCTGGGGTTGGGTTGAAGGGAGGAGGATACCCTACAGACTCTTTCTCCCTTGTCTCAACAATTGAGGGATAACAACAAACAAGTACAAATAGCTTTGTTTTCAGAAGCATATCTGTTAATACACATACACAGACATTTTAACTGTTAATACATCTTCCTATTAATCGTGCTAATGACAGGAGAACCCAGGCTGTTAAGACTACAGAGAGTTTCCCAGAGAGGTAGATCACTTATAGTTGAAGGAAATGAGCAGTCAAGCCAGCCTGCACCCAGCTTGTCCTCTGAGACACTGTTGAGAGACAGTCACAGAGATGGGAACTTGATATATGTGAGGGATGGCCCTCAAGACAGACCAGCACTTCAGACTGGCTTCCTCTCCTTTATCCCATCTTCCCATGTCCCCTACCCCATCCCATTCTGTTCCCTCCTCAGCCTCACCACATTTTCCAGCCAGAGTCACAGCCAGACTGGGTGACACCCACCACATCTCCTGCCAGAATGAAGGGGTGGACAGAATCCAATGTCCAGTCCTTCCTCCAAAGTTTATGAAAATGGTACACAGTCAGCAACTCTGTTCTGACTCAGCAGTAAGCATTGTCAGTGCCTCCAGGGATCCCCTGACAGTGTACCCCAAGAAGAAATCAAGAATAGTTGCTCAGAGAAAGGAGACCCTAACCTTTTTTGTTGGTCATCTCTCATTCCTTTTTGATTCAAATATCTGAGCTGCTGACTATTGAGGCTCCTTGTAACTTACTCTGAGGGCCATTTTCCTATCTTCTTAAGTGAAAATTTTCTTTTTTTTTTTTTTTTTTCAAATTTTCTAACCCACAGGTGAAGTTTGGTTTTCTCTGACAAACTGAAAGAAGTTTACCAAATAGCATAATGTTTTCGTGTATTATACTTGATCTTCTTAATTGCCTTATGGAACAGGTGTTTCTGTATTTCCATCTCACAAGAGAAAAAAATAGGTGTTCTGAAAGTCCCAAGGCTTGCCTAAGGCTACTGATATCTTAATCCTGAAGCAACATTGAACTTCTGCCTTCAGACTCTCAACTGTATATTGGGTTAACTGAGTGTATGACTGGGGGACCAGCTCAGGGTAGGAGTGCGGTGGTGATGGCAACAACTCAAAAGCCCTATCTTTCCCTCTTTAGGAGGTGTCCAAACACTAGCAGAAAAACAATTCAAAGAGAAAAATATATTGGCCCTTGGAGCAATGGCTGCAAACATCTTGACTGTCACCCATAGTAAAAGACATATTTTATATCTCATCCTAGGATGATAGACAGACAGATAGATCAAAATACACATATGCTTTCATATATGATGCAACTAGAACAAAAGTTTCACCAGGAGTGATATACTCTGATCTATTTTGTTCTACTCTATTGTAGTTCTTTCTTTCTTTATTTTAATGATGGTTTTGACTCACAAAACTAAATGATGCCATTACCCACAAATACATCCTACCTGCAGTTGAAAAAGTCTTTGAAATAAAACTTTTATTCAATTGATTTTTTTTTTTTTTTGTAGACTAGGTCTCGCTATTTTTGCCCATGGAACCATAGGCTCTCGTTGCCCAGGGTACCACAGACTCAAGCAATCCCCAGTCTCAGCTTCCCAGGTAGCTGGGATTACAGGCGCGTGCCGCCATGCCCAGCTATTTTTTTTTTTTTTTTTTGAACTAGGTCTCACTACGGGCTCCAGGCAGGACTCGAACTATGATCCCTAGCCCCGGCCACTTCATAGACTGAAGCTTACAGGCACGAGCCACCGTGTCCAGCTTCAATTGACTTTGAAAATAGGAAAATCTAATATCTTACATGACTGAGGATAGAGTTTCTCTAGGATTGGTTACTTTAGCTTAAGTGAGAAATGCTGCCTAAAGCAGAAACTCTGCATTCAGTGACAATTCTCCTACAACCCTGTCAAAGAGCCAACTGGGGCAGTGTCTAACACATAATATGTGTTCAGGAAATACTAAGTGATCTTCTGGGTTATAAAGGACCGGTGATCCATAAATTAAACAATTTATTTTGGAAATTCCAGTTTATTTTATGTAGAAAATATAATCCTCATTCCAAATCTCAGCAAACAAATCATTTACAAACACAAAACTATGAACAGGACTCTTGTGAATCTAGACTCAAAATTTTATAATAAAATACTAGCAAATGAATGTTGTCCAGCAAGCATGAGGGAGGTATCTGTTCTACACTGTGTACTGTGCTGAGGGCAAGCCATATAGAAACAAACCAGAACCAGTCCCTGCCAGCAAGGAGCTGGTTTGTGGGACATAGTGTAACAGGAAGCCAGAATGACAGTGTAGTATGATGAGGGTGGCATATAGTGGGAACAGAGGAGAGCTATCTGTCTACAGCCCAAGAGGAGATAAAGATGGTTTTCTCAGAGGTAACCAAGTCTATACTTTGAGTTTTTGGTTTTTTGTTTTGTTTTTTTATTTTTTACTTGTTTTAATCAAGTCTATACTTTAAAGACATACAATAGTTATGTAAGAGGATGAATAGAGGAGGGTTATATCAGGTAAAGAAAATAGCATGTGCAAAGTAGTGACAGTCACAGTTGATGGTTCCCCCTACAGCCAATCTACATGCTTGTTTTTGGCAATGCCCCAAATATTGGAGGAGGGGTGCAGGAGGGTGTCCTCTACTAATCCATATAATTTAGGGAGAATTCTTTTTTTCTTTTTTAATTTCTTATTTTGTAATTATCGTAAAATATTGGTCATGTTTACATGGTTGTATTGTACCCCTTAATCCTCACCCCACCCCTTATGTCCCCCTTGCCCTCTGTGGTCACTCCAACTCCTCTTGCTACAAGTTGTTGGTCTATATTTGGCCCACTGGTCTTTTTCTAGAGCTATGTCCCTTTTTCCAGGGTGCAGACTTTAACTCCTGTAAGCAACAGATGAGGCTGCTTGGATCTCCGGTTGTAGCTGAGGCAGATAGTCAGGCCGAGTATATTGGAAACTTGTCAGGCAAATAGATATGTGGTGTGCTTCTCCAGGATCCTTTCTGTCACTTGTTGCTGGTTCTATGCCATACAGTTCTGATATCTGGTTTTAGGAGTGTAGCTCCAGGCAATGACAGTGAGGCATCTGTTGTTGAGGCAGACTTCCTTAGGGGGAATTCTTAATTAACATGAACATGTTATGACAGTTCCAGCCTCCTTGCTATTATTGGTTTAGGAATGAGCATAAAATCCAGGTAGAGCTAATGAAATTCAAAGACAAATCTTCTGGGATAGAACTTTGAGAAAGGTTTCCTTATTCTTACAAAGAGCCTCATGGTAAGAATCAGTTCTCTTCTACAATGCATTATCCAGGGGGATGCCTGGCAATCAAGCATCATGTAATCTAGGTGGAGGTGAAAATTAGAATGATAGGAAATCCAGAACCTCAGTGACCTTGACAAGTTGTTGATTTAGCCAACCCTAGACTTACTCTACCCCAGCTCATGATGTCATGTGAGATAATAGATTTTCTTTATTATTAAAATCAGTTGAGTTAGGGCTTTATGTTATCAGCAGTTGAAACAAGTCTAACAAAGGCAAAAGTTATAAAGATATCAAATACATTTTCTGGGTTCTACCATGGGACTGGGATGCCAGGAACAGGTCTTGGTATGTCATAAACTTAGCTTCAAGATGAGATACAAACAAGTCTTAAGATGAAAAATTCAACCTCAATGTTAAGGAGAAAGGCACCATAAAACTACAGTGTGATGCTATTCTTCATCTCCAAATAGACAACATGAAAAACTTTGATAATATCCAATATTGTCAGATGAGATTGGGCACAATTCAGGGTGGTATGGCTATAACTAATGCCCAGTATTATCAAGGGAAAACCAACAGACCCATTTGTGGCTGAGGGATTATAAATGGTATAAATCTATGGAAAGTAACTTGACAATATCTTTCAAAACCAAAACTGTATTTGACCCAACAACTATACTTCAGCATATTTATCTGGCAAATAGGCTTCCATGTACACAAAATGACATAGTCAAGGATACTAGTTCTAGAATTGTTTGTGAATACAAATTGTCTAAAAATTATCCAACTGTACATCATTGTAAGACAAATTAATAAATTGCATATTGATATCAAATTATGTGCAGCCCTTAAAAAGAACAATTATATATATGTACATATATAGGCATGAGAATGCATGAAATAAACATTGGTAAGTGAGAAGTCATATGCCGATTAATAAAGAATGATGTGCTAATATTTGTGTATATGTAATATTTGAAAATGCAAAAAACTTTGTCTGGAATAATAAACAAGAAACTAATTAACATCAGTTGCCTTAAGAAGATTCATTAAGTAGAAGAAAGTCAGAGGAGGAAAGGAAACTGACTTTCACTATATACCTATTTTTACATTTACAATTGTGCAAAATGCATTCTTAGTTGTCAAAAATGATTCACTAATAGAAGGCTGGGGTTAATTCCCATAATAAAAGAATATCTAAATTGAAGAATATCACAGGATATTAAACTAGCAAATTGTATTATTCTATGAATGCAAAAAGATATTTAATATTTAATGTTCATTCTTTTAAAATGCTAATGGAGATAGAATGTCCTTTTACTATTAGCCCTAATACCGTACTTCTTATTTTATGGAAGCTGTTGTCAGTCCTTAAAGATCACAATACAATGTCCCCCAAGGATATGGAGCTCAAGTTAACCTCTAAATTAAATGAGTAATATTCTCACATCACAAATATGATGTTATTTAATAGGGTAAATTTAAAGAGGGTAAATCTAAACGTGTGACTGAAGAAACTGAAAAGGGCAAATATTTCAGTCCAGTTGCTTGGGGAATTATTTCAGGGAGAGGGAGAAAATACAACATTAGTGTGCTAATCAGAAACTTGCACCCTTTTTGGGAAAAGGCCAAGTATATAGGAGGCCATTAGCCAGGAAAACACACCAGTGTCCCCCTGAACACAGCTGAACAGACTCCCACACACACTCCAACCTTGGAGAGCTCTAACCTGCCTTAGCTAAGAGCCAAAATCAACTTACACTTTGGTCTGATTCCATGCTTCATAAGCATCAGGGGATAATCTGGCCACCCTTGTGACTAAGCCAAGAAGAGAAAATATAATGGCCAGCCTTTTAAATTGCAAAAAGACAGTGTTTTATTTGTGAAACTATTAACCTTATTTCCCATTCCAGTTCCAGAGCATCCTCCTTTCTCCCTATCACCACACAAATACACATATACACACATATACATATACACATACACATACACTTTCCAAAATCAGCTAAGGTCCTAGTCACAATTGCATTGCAAGCCAGCTTGCTACAGGTATGTCTTCTGTAAAAACCTGCAGACAGTTTCCCAACACAAAGTCTGTTTCTTTGGAACCCACACAAAGATATAGGCATGTAGACAAATACACTTGCATATATACTTGCATTTCCTCACAAAGAAAATTTCCATGTTGCCTCAAAAACATGAATAAATGGAAAAATACATGCTCCTGGATGGGAAGCATATTACATAAATATCTGTTTCCTACAATTTAAGATATAGATGTAGCAGAATCTTGGCAAAAATTCCAGAAGTTTCTAAACATATGAGGAGGAGAGATTGAGAGAGAGAGAAAGAGAGAGAGAGAGAGAGAGAGAGAGAGAGAGAGAGAGAACTGTTAAGCAGGCCAAAAAGAAAATATATTGAAGGAGAGGAGTAGAGAAAGAAAGAATAGTTAGAGAGGGAACACAAGATATATCAAAACTAAAAATTAAAAATGAATAAAGATAGTGAATCTTGGTGTGAGAATAGATTTCTGATAATTATAATATAAAGATGAGAAATACATCCTAATTTTTATAGAAATTTTAGTATATGATGAAGTTTACACTATATAATGACATAAAGATTTTTTCAGTAAATGGTAGAGGGGTAACTTATTAGCAATATAGAAAGAGAAAAAAAATTAGACCCACAGTTTCCACTGTACATCAAAATGGGTTCTATCTGATTCACAAACTTAAATACACTTAAACCTATACATTTCATAGGAAAATAAGACTGAATATTTGTGAAAACACTACTTGGAAAGTGACTCTATACAATAGTAGGGTGCAATAGTAGGGCGCAATAATATTGCTACAGAGAAAAAAATCGAAGTGCTCAACAACAATTTTTTTCTTTTTTTTTTTTTTTTGGAGACTAGGTCTCACTATTTTGGCCCGTGGAACCACAGGCTCATGTTGCCTGTGCTACCATGAACTCAATCAATCACCAGCCTCAGCTTCCCAGGTAGCTAGGATTACAGGCGCACGCCACCATGCCCAACTATTTTTTTGGGACTAGGTATCGCTGTGTTGCCCTGGGTGGGACTCGAACTGCAATCCCCAGACCCTGCCGTGACTCCATAAGCTGTCGCTTACAAGCACGCGTCCCCATGCCTGGCTAACATAAACACTTTTTAAAGAAATTTTACTTGTAAAATTTATCAAGATAAAGATATCTTTCAAGATATCAAGATAAAGAACAAACATAATATGATAAAATATATTTTTTTCTCGTATCAATGTTACAAACAAATGATGCTATTTTTTGTTTATAATTTTTTAAATTTTCATACAACATTGGTCATATTTGTAGTTCTTAGTTCCTTTATGGCCCTTGCCATATCACCCTCCCACTTCCCTCTTCCTGCCTCTGGTTACTCCAACCCCCTCTCGTTGTGTTGTTGGTTGATGCTTGGTTCACTGGTCTTTTTTTCCTGGAGTGACTTCTTTTCCTGGGTGAGAATCTGTGCTCCTGGAACACAGAAGTCCCAGCTCCAATATCTCCAGAGTTTTCTGTGAGGCAGGCAGCTGGGCTTTGCATGTCAAGAACCTCTCACAGAGCAGATGTGTGGTGTAGTTCTCCAGTCTCCTTTGTTGCAGTGCTTCCACAGGAATGTGTTACCTTCCTGCAATCATGTAGGCTGTCTTCTGGCCAGTATCTATCCCTTGGTGCTGCTCCTTTCCTGTATAGTTCTGGTATCCTGGGCTGGGAACCAAACTCCCAGACACTGGCAGTGGATAAGTTCCCCAGTGGGGACAGACTCCCGGAGGCAAAGTGATGTTATTTTGAAGTGACATTATTTGAAGATCTACTTTTCTTACATGCTATTTTGCTTTAAGTTGCAGTTACCCAGAACCTAGCCACAACACTGAAGACTTGCTGTACTTACAGAAAACATGATCTGAAAACTATGAACATTCTTGTTATCTTAACAACTCAAACATTGATAAGCATCTCATTAAGTCTTCCGCTGATAGCTGAACAGCACTAACAAAACAATTCACAAAAGGGCAATTATTAATGAATACATGAAAAAAATTGAATTTTGCTAGTTACCAAAGAGAGAAGATTAAAAGAAAGCTATTTCTTTTACTAAAATAACTACTTCCAAAATTAAAATGCAAATACACCAACCTGGAGTCAGCGATACTGACACCTATTTCATGGTGGCTATCATAAGTGGGTGTAGTTGACTAGGAAAAAAAGTCCTAAAAATGTTCTCATCCTTTGATTGAATACATCTCCTTTAGAAAATGGATCCAGAACATAGCAGCAGAAGCATGAAGCTATTGCAAAATCCAGGGCTCCATTCTCACCTGCTACCCTCTACCAATGTCTTCCAAACACACTTCTTTTTCTGTGCCATCTAACACAGTTGCTACTAGCCACATGTGACTACTGAGCTCTTGAAATGTTACTAGTCCTAACTAGATGTGATATAACTGCAAAATTTGGTGCTACACATACTGACTTTGAAAGATTTGCAAGGAAAAATATTCAGAAAATAAATTGCTAGTAATTTCTATATTACATGATGAAAATAATATTTGGATAGATTGACTTAAAATAAACTACTAAAGTTAATTTCATTTATTTACTTAATTTTACTTCCTTAGTGTGGTTACTAGAAGATTTTAAACTACCTACGTGGCTCACATTTTATTTCTTTGGACAAGGCTGTCCTTGAATTTTCCTAACCTAATGTCACTGGCATCTTGGGGAATCACATTTCTTTAATCAACATAAATTTTGTGTGTGTGTGTTATTATTGTGGCAAGAATGATTTTTTATTTTAACAAAAGGAGGCAGGAGGAAGGCTGAGCAGTAGCTCAGCAGAGGAAACAACTTCTGCTGTAATTATTGCCCCAATGCCATTACTCCCAGTCCTGAAATTCTCAAATGAGTCACAATGTTGGCTTAGGCCATTAAAATGGAAGGAATTTTACCTGGCAGTGACTACTTTCCCCATAAGTATATCAGCTTGTCACCCATCTCCATCCACTTGGGTGGGTCCGTGAGGCCACCAGAGAGACTGACAGTTGGAGATATCGTATCACAGCTCTGCTTAAACCGCACATGACTTCACCTCTGACTTGGGATAAAATCCACATGTCTCTTTGGTCCCAAAAGAGGCCTCTCCTTTATGCTCTCCCTGGCACATCAGTCTCATTTTACGTTAGTGTCCTCGCCAACTTCTCTTCTCCCTTAATTTCCCTTAACCTATTACTCCAAACCTGCAGTGACCGCCCTCATCACTTTCTGTCACATCAGTGTATTTTACTTCCTCCCTCACTCTTGTTACTTCCTAAAATTCTTATTCTTGTTCCCCACTACCCCTCCTCCACAGGACAAACTCCACATGGAGGGGAAGCCTTATTTACCTTGTTCACCACTTTTACCCCAGATCTTAGAGTGTCTGGTCCATAGCTGGTACTCCATAAATATTTGCTGAATGAGTCTGTGAACAAGTACCAAATGATTCCAACTCCTTCCCAAAATATACTTTGAGCCTTCATTTTTTAAAGTATCTGTGCTTTTGCTGTATCTTCCCATCTTCAGTCTTTAGTGCATCCGAAATGCTGTATCTTCTGCTTTAAGAATAAGACACCCAACTCAAGTACATTTGATGATAAGAAGATTGATTTTTAAATCTCACAAATAAAAAGTATGAAAGTGGTACAGTAGAATTGAGTAAGCCAGTGGTTCAGCCATGTCCTCAAGGAAGCATGCTTCTTCCAACCTTCCCTCTATGTCACTCTCATCCTGATAACTCTTGACCTCTACTTCCTCCTTTGTGTTTGCAAGATGATGATATCAGTTCAAATACTGTGTCCTTGTAATATCTCAACATCCAGAGTATCTCAGATTTAGAGATGCTGGTAAAGACCTGTTTTATGCTCCATTGTCCAGAATTATAGCATATGCCCTTTCCTAAACCAGTCTATTTCTAAATCAGTGACTAGTGAGAGCAAGGCATTTCCATGATTGACCAAAAAGAATCATGATGCACCTCCATTCAGTGAGGTGAATTCTTCTCCATGAAATAGAAGATGTTAGAACATAACAGAGGCATGGCATTGTGATGAGAACAATGAGTCAGGGATGACAAAATGGTCTCAGAGTAAGCCAAGAGCATTTTCAAAAGTCATACAACACTGCTAGTATTTTCAAGGGAATCTCAAATCTAATCCTTCTCTGTCTTAATCAGAACTAAGAACTCTTTTACATGAATGCAACACTCTGAGTTCAGGCAAAAAACTTCCTGACTTCTCTCATAAGCCCATATTCTATCTATCTTGTCAGCTCCATCTTTGAAATAGATTTAGAGTCCAAGCTCATCTTGCCACCCTCAGTACTATCACTATGGTTCAAGCCTCCATCATTTCAGCCCTAAATTGTTTTGGTAGCCTCTTCGTTGGCCTCACCCTTCTCCCTTGCCTCCCGTAGTCTGTCCTCATGCAGAGAGATTCTTCTAGCATCTGTCAGATTTTGTCACTGCTCTGCACAAAACCTTCCAATGGCTTCAAAATAAAATCCAAAGTCCTCAGCAAGGCATGCAGGTCGACCCCTCTAGCCGCACCCTCACTGGCAGCCTGGCTCCTCTTCTTTCTGAGAACATCTCCGTACACTCCCTCCCCAGGACCACTGCACTTGCTATTCAGCTTGGTTGGAAAGTTCTTCCAGGTATTCCCATAATTTGTTCTTTTCAGGTTTTGACTCAAATGCCACCTTACCTGAGAGACCTTCTACTCAAAACTCACATGTCCCTCCTTCAAATTCCTTTGAAGCACTTGTCACAACTTGATGCATTATGTGTTTGTTTATACTCAATCTTGTCTCACTAGAACCTAAGTTCCATGAAACCAGGGATTTTTCTGATTTGCTCACCGGTTTAGTCTCTGTACTTACAACAAAATGTAGCATATCATACAGACCCAATTCATCGAACAATTGTACACCTTTTTAGCCTCTGTAATCTGGTTCATTTGGCATAATCTCAGGCTATTGTCTTTGTGTGTGCACACAACCTGTCTCTTCAACTGGAACATTAGCTTCTTAAAGGTCAGAGCTGTGTCTTAAAGCACAAAGCCTGGTATAAAGAGCATATTCAGAAGTTTGGGTTGATGACATATTTGAAGGGAAAATACTTTAAGGCAATAATCGCCGTTATCCTTCTCCCTAACCTGTTCTTGGCAGAATCCTGAGGACAGGATTGCATATTGAAGATGAGTGTGTTTTGGGACTCTGCCCTAAGGGAGCATCCAAATTAAGTCCTTGAGGAAGAGGAATGCAGCAACTCTCTGATAAGCAGACAAAGAATACAGAGGCACCATTTCTGACCTAAGGTTTCTGGATGGGAGCTGGTCTTCCCAAGTTTGTTTACCATCTAGCAGTTCTTTGCAGCTGAAAGGGCCTCCCTTCTCCTTAATTAGTGGCAAAGGTCTCTACTTAACAGATGCTAAACAGAAGCAGAGCAAAGCCACAGAGTGGTTTAAGGTCAGTTGAAGTCATTGCTCAAATTTAGGAAGCTAACTACTAAAGACTCACTTCAGTTCCCACCACCACCACCCCACCCCCCCATCCCTGCATACTTCACCTCCCAAGTATGCAGCCAGGCGCAAAAGGAGTGTCTGAACCCTGGAAGCCCTGAGGTACTGTTAGCCCAGGCTCTCTGCACATGGTGCTCTCTCACAACAAGACCACTTGCCAGACTCAGGGGAACCAGGCTGTTTTCAAATGTTGATAGCGTCACACTTGCAAGAGGATAAAGGGACAAATGAAGAGGATGAAGACTGTGCTTTAAACAGAAGAAGAAAAAGATATCATTGGATGTGCACTAAGCCAGAAAAGCAAATGCCAGGAATAACTGTGAGCATTGTTTGAAGCCAAGTCTGCGCAGAAGGGACCCAGGTGGAGAAGGAGGCAGCAGCTGAGGTGGTCTGAGGACGCAGAGCAAACGCCCCAGGGGCGGGGCCGGAGGAGAGGGACTGTATTTTAAGCAACCTTAAAAGACTCGTTTTAGCATTCTGCAGGAAATGAAAAGCAGATGGGGTTGGTTTGGAACTTGTTTACATATTCTTGGCCTCTGTGAAGCTTCCATGGCATAGTTAGAACTGGAAAGAAGGGGTAATTTAGGCAAATATTGAGTCTCTGCTCTGACAGAGTGAGGACTTTCTTAATTGGATAATCTGCCTTTTGAGAAGCAGGTATTTAGGCTGACGGACCCTCATTTTTCCAGTCTTGGCAAGCCTGGCGAGAAAAAACAAGAACAGTGATTTGATACATGATGCAGATGTGCTTAAACTGTCTTAAAGGAACCAAGGGTTAACATACCTTCTCTCATATGTGAAGGCCATCCCTTCACACCCTCCTGTCCCAGACATCTGCATCAGAGTTCTTAACAAGCACATGGCTTGTTAGAACACAGATTACTCTCTGCCCAGCCTCCCAGCCACCAGTTTCTATCAGTAGAGCTGGGGTGGGGTCTAGGGGACACACATTAGAATCATCTGGAGATTAAAATATACTGCTGGCCAAGCTCTATTCTCAAAGATTCTGATACTTTCTGGGCGTCTGCTATGTAACTTGGCAATTGTTTAAAGCTCTCCAGATATTTAGAAGATACAACCAAGACTGAGAGTCAGTGATTTACTTCTGTTTTCTCTACCATCATCATTATATTCCAGCTTAACTTCAATTTACCACCCTAACTGGCCTCCAGATGGCCAGGAGCACAGAGACCATGGTCTCCAAATTAGGCATCAATGGAGGTTTGGGGAAAAGGGCTTAAAAAATCTTTCTGTGAGACATAAACTGTCACAAATCTATGTAAATGCAGGTAATTACCCTTTTATGTAATCTGTCTAGGAAATAGCTCTCCTAAAAAAATGTTTTGTAAGTAAGTTGCTACTAAGAGGCAGCAAAAATAATCATCGTTAGTGTTTGTAGAACATTTCTTATATGTCATGTACTCTTCCTAGTGCTTTCATTTTAAAATCATTTAATTCCCATAATAGCTCAAAAGTGTATGCACTGTCATCACACAAACCCCCTCCCCTGCCATTTAACAAATGAGGAAATCCAGGCATAAGGAGGTGAAATAATTTGTCCCAAATCACACAATTGCCAAGTGGCAAAACTGGCTCTGAAAGATTGAATATGAATTGAATCTGAATCACTGCAAAGACTATTTGGAATACATGACCAAGGCCTCTTAGCAGGTCAGTTGGGTAGGTACATAGATGGATGAGGATAATCATCAAAACAAGCTTCCTGGAGGATCCATTGTTCACCAATGCAATGAGTGAACATTACATTCCAATACTATTGGAATGTAAAATGAAGAATTATGAATTAGATTATTCTAAATTCAGTTCTTTTCCCACCATTTATAACTGTAATCTTCTTCTGGAAATGAGAATGTCCATAGTTAGTTCAAGGGATTCTTCTAAAGATTATATGGCTATAAGGTATATATTTAGCACAGTGACAGGTCCATTGTCAGTTCAGCAAATATCTTGAGATATTAATTAGATCTTCCTTGCTACCATCAATATACCTTGCTCTACTGGAACCTCCTTCTCTGTAATCCAAGCTTTGCCCTGCCTTGAGAAACATGGGGTGGCTATAGTTGAAATGCCATGAAAAAGAAAGTCAGCTGCTTAGTTCTTGAGAATCAAATGAGACAACTGAATGCAGGGACTAAATGTGGGAGAAAAGACTCCCAGAACATTCATGAAAGGTTGGGCCCTGCCAGTGGATAGTAAAACTTGTCCAAAAAACAACTTTTCTCCATCCAAAAAAAGGCAGCTCTCAGTCACTGCTGCAGGGATACCTGAATTATAGAGATGTGTGGTCTCCAAGAAGGAACCCAACCTCTCGTCATTGTTCCAGGGATGAATCCCAGGATTCATTCTGGGATGAATTATTCCAGAAAATTATGATAGAGCACAGAACACCATAAATTTTGAGGAAACAGAGTAGAGGGAAACAGAGTAGAGTATGTCTTCTCCTGTCTAAGCTAGACAGCTAATCCACAAATGTGCTTATGCCACTATGACGTGGGTCAACAAGATGGTTGTATAAGTGAAAGAGGAAGAGAACTCAATGACAGCCCTAATTCCTGTGGCCTCAGAGACGTATGGGAGAATAGGTGTGGGGTGGATCCTCCTCATACACCTAGAAGGGCTTAGAAGTGCCTCAGAAGAATGAGAACCAGCAAACCAAAAGGGTCACACCATGGAGGAACAGCCATGCATCTGGTGCACTGAGTACACCAGGTAGGCACAGAATCATCATCTTAGAGGATGCCTCTGAATGCCAGTGGGAAGGACACCATGGTCAAAGACAAGATGGGGTGGTCACTCATCTTGGGGACTGCCAATTCAGAACATATGACATTATATGAGTCACTCCTTTCTCATTCCCCTATCACTGAGAGTTCATCTAGGGAGAACAAGGGAGAGAGTGAGTATGAATTCATCTCTTTGGTAATTACTTTGGTAATCTTTATGCACCACACAGAAAGGGAATCTAAGATAAAACTCCTCTGTAAAAGTGAAAGATACATAGGTACATAGCTGAAACTATCTTGTAAAGGTAATACCTACTAATGAAGACTACCCAGTTTGCTAAAACTCAGCAAGATATCTCATATGACTCCTTAAAAAGAAGCACAACAACTAATATAGGATGAATTTAGTCAACAGGTATCTTGGAAATGGCAGTGTGTCTATAATGAAAAGCAAGGTTTTGGTGACATAAAATTTTTTGAAAAATAAACATATTAAAAGCTCAACATTATCATGGCTCTGTCTGGGAGAAAGACTGTGTGATAGGCTGGATTATCACTCCAAATCCTGGTTGACTGATGTCCCTGCAGTCAAATACTCAGACTTCCCATGTTCGACTGCAGCCTGGATTCACAGCCCATGAGCCTACTTAGCAGGTTTGGCTGCAATTTGTCACTCACCAGACAATGACATACTTGACTTTCTAAACATCTAAAAGAGAATCATGCAGATCGTCCAGGGTCTGATTTGTGGAAAGGGCCCTACCCTGTAAATCTGAGCATTGGCATTCTGATTTATAAATAAATCCCTGGTGACTTAATTAACGGAAGACTCCTAGATAGGATTGCCAGATTCAGATTTAGCAAATAGACAAATACTGCATGAGGCATACTTATGCTAAAAATTTATTCGTAATTTAAAAATTCAGTTTAACTGGGTGTCCTGTACTTTTCCTGTCAGCTTGACTAGAGTCTTCCCACTGCCTACTGAATGGACAAAATGAAAGTCCTGCATGTACGGAGCTGAGGGCTGAGGGCTAATTCTAGATCTAACACCTTCAGCAACATAATGCCACCCACTGATGATCCAGCTCAGTAACAGCCCAGGTTTATGCATGATCTCTCTCTCTCTCTCTCTCTCTCTCTCTCTCTCTCAATCTCTCTCTGTCTCTCCCTCTCTCCCTCTCTCCCTCTCTCCCTCTCTCTCTCCCTCTCTCCCTCTCTCTCTCTCCCGCTCTCCCTCTCTCCCGCTCTCCCTTGTGCTCTCAAACTTTATTTACTCAAACTCTCCTCTTCATTTATACACAAAGTAAATTACCAATTAATTCCAAAACTATATAACTTGGGCAACAAATGTATAAAATTAAAACCAGTTCTTGGTGGCATTATCAACAACATCTAATATGTTGGAAGAGTTGTTATTTCCCAGAAGTACCTGGTTAAATATGATTTTTTTAAATTAACTTTTAGCAAAGAAGTCTTTGACTTCGTGACTTGATCATAATTTTCCCCCTGATTTGCCTCATTGCAACCCTAGTCCTTATCATTTATTGCACACTGATAGCCCCTGTCTTCAGAGCACTTTACAGGAAAATCAGCATCCACTTTGTTGGTGCCTAAAGAAAGTTAAAGCAAGAAGAGCACCACGCCAGAAGCAAAGGAGATGTTTTGGTCTCTGAGTCAGGGAGCAAGAAACGACCTTGCTCTTTTCTAAACCAGTTGTCCCTTTCAGCACTGACATTTTACAGATATCAGTATCCTATACTTGACTGTGGCTTCCCTTTGTCATTGTCTAAAGAGGTTTCTGCCCATAAAGAGACAATATTGATTTTTTTATTCCCAGACCAGTTAGAACTAAGTTCACGCCACTTGACTCAAGTCATCATCAAGCTCTTCCATTATAGACATAAAGTGCAATTTTTGCTAAGGAACTAAAGAGTCTATCTGGTGAAATGTGATTTAGGTCATTCCTCTAGAATTCTGGTTTTAATTCATTGCTGACATTTCTCAGATAGTTTAGGGTGAGCATCTGAGAAAAAATGAGTCATCTAGGTCCTTCTATTTCTTCTATTTCCCATTACTTTCTAACTTAAACATTTCAGAACTAAGGATTAATATATCCTCCCAAGGCTGGCAACAAGAAAGTCATTCTGTAAAATATATTGGGAAATTAATAGACTCCCATTTGAAGAGAAGTAAACAAAGGTAGATAATATATATGCCTGTTTATCTATAGACACACAGTATTTGGAGGTGAAGAATGGTTGGCTAGTTCTAAGCCAGGCTTGTCATTAGGTTAAAAAACAACAACAACCAACCAACAGTTTGGTTTTTCTTAAGATGTCAGCTAGAAGCAGAAAGAATAAAATGTTAAATTGAACACAAAGAGATCTATTTTTGAAGGGTATCTTAAAGGAGATAGAGAGATGCTAGATTTGCATCCATGTTTCCTACAAAATTACCTCTCCTTAAGTGGCCATGAGGTCTGCTCTTAGAGTCTGGGCTCCCAGAAGCAGTGGGGAACAATAACAGCTTCTATTGTGACCAGTCCTGTGGTTTGGTGAAACCTCCCCTAATTAATCACCTAGGTGAAATGGGGCAACTGAGGCAGCCAGAGCCAAGGCACAGTGAGGTTTTAAAGACTCCTTCAGTGGTATGCACTTGACAGCGAGAAGGAAACACTATGTTATCAATCTTGTGTTTTTCTTTTTTCTTTTTCTTTTTCTTTCTTTCTTTTTTTTTTTTTTTTTGAGACTAGGCCTCACTATTTTTGCCCATGGAACCGCAGGCTCTCGTTGCCCGGGGTACCACAGACTCAAGCAATCCCCAGCCTCAGCTTCCCAGGTAGCTGGGATTACTGGCGCACACACCACCACGCCCAGCTATTTTTTTGGAACTTGGTCTCGCTACAGGCCTCAGGTAGGACTCGAACCATGATCCCTAGCCCCGGCTGCTTCATAGGCTGAAGCTTACAGGCACGAACCACTGTGCCCAACCCAATCTTGTGTTTTTCCTCATAGCTGTTGTTGCACAAGAACATTCTGAGAAGTATCGAGACCACTTCTGTTTAAATGTGACCCTCACACTACTATAATATTTTGATGGTGTTGTGTATTAATACAAAACACTGCATTTTGCAATTAAAGTGCTTTCTAATATGTGTTCTTATTTGATCTGGTTGCACACTAACCTTAGGCAGTCAAGTGACTATGATCATTAGTAAACAGAGGTACTGAAGTTCTCAGTTCAGGAAATCCAGGAGTATGATTTTATAAAGAATATCAGTTTATCTGATAACTGAGAAAGGCACATTGCAGAATAGTTTGTAGAATGTGAGTTCATTTGTGCAAAAGAAACTTGAGTATGGCTAAATATGTATGTGGGTAGAAAACTTCATTTGTGAATCTACACATACACCCACACATATATACACACATATAGGTATACATTCATTCAAATATTCATGTAAATTATATACCATTTTATAATTAACTTGGTTTCTGTTATTTCTTTTGCATATTCGTATATCTTTATAGTACATGAAATTTTACAATGTGAACATTACATTAAGGCATACCTAAGAGAAAAACTAGTTGGTATTAATTACCATTTCTTTTTCCAATCTCAGTTACAGAAAAATAAATGGTTATTATGTTATTAAAGGTTTAGTTTGTACCATCCCTGGAAGATGGGCCTCAAGCAGGAGAAGGGCTCTGATAAGAAGGCCAGGATCCCAATTCAGTGGCTCCCTGACTCTGCACAAAGCCTTTGTGCTCATGGCTGACATAACAGCTGTGATGCTGAAGGACATCTTCTATTCTGAGAACAACTCAAAGTCAATCCAGTCCCCATTTAAGTCAGAAACTGTAAGACTGTATATACCCACTCTCTGACCAAGTTGTGTTACCATAGGCATGTACATGCTAGGAGTTTAATAGAAAATTATGGCAAATCTTGTGTGAAGTTCTGGGAAGATGATCAGGTTTAGTGGAAAGAAAAGGGAATTCAAATTAAGCACTTCTGAATTTGAACCAAGCATGGCTACTTGCTTGGTGTCTGTGGATACGAGCTTCAGTTCTCTGGATTTCCGCTTCCCTGTCAGCTAAAGGTGACTGTAATACCTTTACCACAGGATTACTTGATAGACACATCTCAAGTGACTATTAAAAAGTTGTTGAACTGCTGGTTGTCAGAGCAAGGCCACCCCCTAGGTAACAGTCAGACTTTGTTATTGTGCTGCAGTCACTGCTTCAGATTAAATTTCCCCTTTGTGTATACTATAGGGTCACTACCAAGCATTTACAAGCAGGAATAAATTGGGTGTGCTTTGTTTGCTGTAAAATGACACTCTGTTTATTCTTCTACAAACAAGTCAACACACTAGAGATTGTGATTCTGCAAATAAAACCCACATTCCTCTGAAATAAAGGATGCTTTGAGAGGACATCAGGGAAGATAAAGGACTTCCCTAATCAGCTTCCTTCCTTTTTCTAATGTAAACTTTATTAGAATCTCCCACCCCTACCCCATCTCTACACTTTCAAGATTCAGAATACCATACTGAGAGAAGTGGACCCCAAACAGGTGACATGTTGTCCTCTTAACCTTTAAAAAAGTTTTTTCAGTGCAAGGAGATTCAGTTTGCAAGAGGTTGTGCAGCATCTCACTCTCAGTTTCCTCTGGTATAAAAGAAAAAACTAAAGATTACTAAGTAATCTTTTAGTATCTATAGTCCGTATATATATCATATATAGTGGTAGACATATCTATAAATATATATTAGATAGTTTATATGATATAGAGGGAAATATTTACATGAATAGACATAGATAGTTATATGTCTATATATATTTTATATTTTTTTGTATCTAAAGTCCTCTCAAATCTCTCCTCAGTTCCCATTACTCTACCCTTGTTCATGCCACCACCATATCTTAGCAGGTTATCGCAATTGTCTCTAATATTGTCTGTTCTCCATGTAATTTGCAAAATGACCTTCCTAAGATGTTTTCTCCCTCAAGTGTTTTTTTAAAACTTTCCATTAACTTCCCAATAAATTCCAGTTTCTCAGTGTAACCCCTAGAAGTTGTCTACCTTTCCAGCATTGTCTCTTGTCCTATCACTACCCATGCAAATCTGAGCAACCAGAACTTAAAATTCTTCTCTTGCTTCCATGCTTTGTATATGCTATTCCTTTTCAATAATGTGTCCTTCCCTGGAATGTTCCACTAGCACCTAGTCAACTGTTCTTTCAAAGGAACAGTTTACCTTCTCCAAACAGTGATTAGATACCTCTCCACCATTCCCCCAATTGGGATCATGTGGAGTAAAATACTACGGAATGTATTAGAGTTGTTTTCTTAGAAGAACCTGTTTTTCTTCTTTGGCAAAGGACCCTTAGTACTAGTCGTATCACTAGTACAGTGAAACTCATAGGGGGCAGGTCCAAGATCTTCTGTTCTCCCTGAATCCTGCAGAGAGGTGGGGTACAGCTGGTTGGGGTGTAGCTGGGCATACTATGGGGCAATGCACCAATAAGGAAGCCCTTACTACTCTTCTTTTGTAGGTCTCCTTGAGAGGGACTTTGCTGAGAGGAATAGGGATTTGGGGGTTCAGACACTATGCAGATGAACTTAGGGGCCCCTTGCAAAGGCAAGGGATTGAAGTTTCCTGCTCCCCCATAAGTCATCCTCTTCTCCACTTTGGTGATAAAAAGAGCTAGCCACTGGAGGAAACTCAGGGAAAGCCCTTGGTACCATTCGTTGATCAATTTCAACACATAGTCCCCAAACTTACTTACGTATCTTGTATAAAAGGTATTTAATAAACAACTACAGCTACCATTCATTGAGTACCTATAATGTGCAATTAACCTGACATTTTATTACTAGTTTTCATAACTATGCAAGGTGGGTATTTTTAATGCCATTGTACAGATGAGGAAACTGAAGTCAGAGGACCTTAGTGACTTGCCTAGCTACATACATACAGATAGTATGTGGTGGAGCTGGAATCTAAATCCACAACACTATGACTCCAAAACCTGTGCTCCTTACCCTCAACTATGTAATGTAGCTTCTCAGTAGGAAGCACACCTTCTTTTCCTCTCACTCACCTCCATTCTCATTGTGTGGGCAGGTATTCATCCCTTCTTGAAGGCCATGCCCTCCTGCTAAAATGGCCTCTTGGCTCTCCTCCATTGCCAGAAGCTGGTCTGGATTATTTTCCTTACCTATTTCCAAACTAATCTGTAATTTACCTTCTGAACTCAGCTTACATTTGAAAAACAGTGATTGCCCTCTGTTAGTAAAAGCCCCAAATAATCAAAAATGAAAAGTAAGTTAAGAGTAGGGACAATAAGGAGGTTAAAAGACAAGAATCAGACCTGGTTCTTCTCCTCCCCCCACCCTCGGGACAGAGGGACCCCAGGTCAGTCAAGTCTGGCCCTGGCAGCCTGAGAGGCCTCTGGCCTTTGCACTTGGCAAGATGGCCCAGAGTATTCCCCAAGATGACTCTGCCAGAGAGAGCTGCTATTTCCCTGGGGCCTTGAAGCCCTAACAATCACCATCTTGCTTCCCCTCCTCCTCATCAAAAGCATTTATTAAATAATAGAATTATTAAATAAGGCAGGTAAGAAATTGGAGGGTTGAACTGAGTGTTTTAAGAAGCCAGAAAAATGACCCAGTGTGTAACACCTCATTTGGAGAACAAAGTGAATGTTCCAGACCCAGTCAGGTGCATTGTCAAACCTGGAGGGGAGAGATAGGGAAACAGACTATTTTTTCTCTCAATCACAAATAACTGTGAGCTCAGACTGAAGTGGCAAGTGTCTAGAATAAATCTCCCAACGAGAGCCAGTGAATGGACAGAATCACTGGAAAGAAAATACATAATATCTCTTTAGGTCAGTGTTTAGAATATTCTAAGCAGAAAGATATTTTATTATCAAGTCAACTGGACTATAAACTTCTTGAGGTAGAAATCATGCTGCGTTTACTTTTTAAATTATTATTTTTTTAAGTTCTAAAGTAGAATATAGTGCCTGGCATATAGTGGATGCTTGATAAATGTTCACCAGAATAAAACTGAAGGAGGAGTTGATGGATCCTGTAGTAGACAATTCTGTGGCCCCCCTAGTGCCCAGCTCTAAATGAGTGAATGACTAGCCATTAATGAGTTGAGAAATTCCAAGTCTTAAATTTCTTTCTCAAGTCATATGCCTTTGGGATTTCATTGCACTAATTGTTCAAGAAGTCTGTCTTCATCTCCTTGTCATCTTGATTTTATCCCTTTAGAAGACAGAGCTCTTCTTAAACAAATCTGACTGCTAGAAAGAGGCAGTTCAGTGAAGAGTCAAAGTGTCCTAACTTGTTGAGCTGTCAAGGCATTTCTCATATTACTGCCCAGGAACCAGTCATGGCCCTGGCATTCTCCAGAGAGTTGGTCTAATTTGCCTGCAGCTTTTCTGTATTCCACTCTTCTTGTTCTTCCCCCTGGTAGCAGCAGAATATGACTCCATTGGCCAGCAGCTGCCACTACTGCCAATCCAGCACATTTCACCTTGCTCAGTTCAGCACCTTTACATGGAAAGTCCCAGTGATTGACACAGACTGCAGAGGAAGACTCAATTATGCATGTGGATTAAGGTAGGAGCAGAGACACAAGAGCTTTTACTCCTGAGTGTCCTGAGCAGGAGGCTGGCGGGAGCCCTGGGCTCCTTTTTGCTCATGGTTAGGACGGGTGCAAGTCATTGAAGGAGTGGCACTTAACAGGTCAAGTGTGGGCCCAGATATTCCCCTCAAAGACATAAGATCACCCTATTTCACAAAGAGAAGGAAACTCAGGGAAGTTAGGGGACCACCCCCTCCAGGCTGAGCTAGGTAACCTTCCTCAGGGCTCCCCATACTGCACCTCTATCTTAATGAACCCATTGTATAGTCATTTATTTAATCTCTTTTTCTACTAAATTTCCTATGTGATCCCTGATGAACTACCTTTCCTCTTTGTTGCTACCAAGAATAAAGACAAAAAAAAAAAAAATTGCTGGATCCATGACTTGCCCAGGATATCCAGCTAATCTGTGGCTGAGAAGGAGCCAAAATCACATCCTTTGTGCCATCAAATCCCACATTCTTTTTTTAAAAAATTTTTTATTGATTTCACACACATATACACACATATCACACCATTGTCTACCCCTGAGGTTCTCCCATCACCTTGTCACCCATGAACCATCTTTATTGCTTGTGCCCTCCCCCTCCCCCAGTTTTACTCTCCTTCCCCTCTCTTGCTCTGTGCTTCAATTCTGTTGGCAGTTTTAAATTTTTCCTGTCTGTTTGTTTTGTAGCCCTCATATAAGTAAGACCATCCCATATTTCTCATTTTCTTTCAGGTTTATTTCTGCTAACATGATTTTATTCCAGCCATGTTGTTCTGAATGACATAAGTTTGTCTTCTTTGATTGATGTCTGATATTCCATTGTGTAAACATACCACATCTTGGATATGGACAAAAAGAAACACTCTTACACTGCTGGTGGGAGTGCAAACTGGTCCAACCACTATGGAAAGCTTTGTGAAGGACCCTCAAACTACTGAAAATGGAACTACCATTCAACCCAGCAATCCCACTACTGGCAATCTACCCAAAGGACACAAAAACACTAATTAAAAAAGACACACGTGCCTGGGTGCTTATTGCAGCACTGTTTACAATTGCCAGGATATGGAAACAACCCAAATACCCCAAAACTGAAGAATGGCTGAAAAAAAAATCCCACATACTTGCTAGTGGGACACTTTGTGGGAGGAAGTGGGCTGTGGACTATAAGGAAGCCAATCAAATATTTGGCAGGTTTATGAACTATATTGAGAGATTTTCTTTTTAACTTTCAGTTTCTGTTCTCCTTGATACTGTTGGGAACTCTAGGCAGTGACTCACATCTCAGCTGGGGTCACAGCTATAATCCCTGCTCCTGAAATAGCTGAATTCATCACCTCTTCAGAGGGGGAAGCTCTGCTGATGAAAGCAAAGGCTACAAATCTCCACAGATGGCTTTCAAGTTCCCTCTCTTGCCCTCCTGCCAGGTGTGAACAAATACTTTGAAGTAATTTGAAGATGACCTGAGGAAATGTCAAAGGCTTTGATCCATGGTTCTCAAAACACTGGAGTCTTCTCATCTTGTTGGTCCTGAACAGTTAGTCTGGAAATATTACCAAAAAAATTTGTTTCTACTCTCCTCTGATCACACATGTGGATCACAAAGGACCTGTTCTGATCACCCACCCAGATGCCAGTGCCTGACTTCAATTAAATGAATGTAGTCACAATGAAGAAAGAGGTTCCCAAGGTTGCATGCTACTGAGAGTAGAAGGGATTTCCCAGCTCTAATGGAAAGCTCAGGAGAGAAAGGCAGAAGACACATGAGGCCTTGAGGATTGCTTTTGTAGTAGTCAAGACCCCAGGCTCAATGGACTAGATCGCTCTAGATTCCAACCATCCATCTACTGCCTATGACATAGGTATCACACCAGGGACAAGTTAAGTGACATCGCTATGCTTCAGTGCTGACATACCAGATGAGTCATGAGACTCACTGAGCTAATCTCAGGGGGATTTTTATTCTGCATTTGCCCTTCCGGTTCTGTCATTCATCTATTTCTTCATCCTTGTATTAAGATCGTCAGCTTACCAGTAATCTTTGTTCTCTGGTTTCTGGTTAGATTCACTTGAAGGGATATAAACACAGATGACTGACTGCTCAGAAGAATAAGAGCCCAGGATATTTATTCTCCTGACTTTCACAGCACAGAGATGACAGGATCACAGGAGGAGACTGTCTACCTTACCTCCTCCCAAGTTCCTGCCAGCCAGTCCTCTTCCTCATTCTTACCTTTAAGTGTTCATTAACATTGCTGCTTTCTCTTCTTCCCCCTTCTTGCGGAGAGATGCCAATAACCTGGGCATCCCTAACTGGACACACTAACACTACGCACACTTCTGCATATGGACCTTTTGTTGAATTCGGTCCGTTTTACCACTTGAGTGTCACATTGATCTCCATTCAGGACCATAACTAGACTTACAATGTATTCAATACATGCTGCATAGTTTTTCTCCTCCTACTTCTTTGTTATCCTCATCACCCTCTTCCTTACCATCTTAGTCCAAAGCATAGAAGCTAGAGGGAAATGATCATGGTGTTCTACTGTTGTGTTACAAGTTACTGCAAACTCAGCAACTTGAAACAACACACATTTACTATTTCAGGAAGCCAAGCCTTCCTTGCCCAAGGTCTCACAGGCTGAAATATGATTATTGGCTGGGGTTGCAGTCTCATCAGGAATTTAACTGGGTAAAGCTCCCTCAGTCTGTTGGTAGGTATCATCTCTTGGCCACTCTAGGATAGAGGCTCCTGTTTTCTTGCTGGCAACCCTCAGGTCTTAGAGTCTATCGGCAGTTCCTTCTGATTTAGCCACTTCATGTCAGTAATGAGAGTTTCTCTGACTTCAGGAAAGTTCAAGGCCCTCTTTCAACTGTCTAAATCAGACCTACCCAGCATAATCTCCCTTTTCTTTTAATACTGACTATTCTGGATCTTAATCACATTGCAAAATCCTCTCCCTTTGCCACACAATGTAAGCTAATCAAGGAAGTTCCATCCTTTACAAGTCACAGGTAATGCATGTGGTTCAAGGGACTGGGATTACACAAATGTGGGGACACAAAGAGGGTGGGAATCATTGGCAGTCACCTTAGGTACTGTCACAGAGATCTCATCACAAGGTGACACAATTCTCATTCACTAGCTATTGTTACACAGCTTTTCACTAAAGTCAGGGCAGAGGGTTGGTTAGGTTTGCCAGTGGAGGACAGAACTGACATTGACTGAGCACTTGCTCTGTGCCCCCCCGATTTCCTCCTTTAGTTCTATGATATCCCTATGAGTGTTCACTATTGCCTCCACCTTTCAGATCAGAAAGCTGGGAAGCAAAGAGGTTGAGACAACTCATCCAAGGTCACTCAGATGCCTCATCTTCAGGGTTGTTAAGATTTTAGACAAGAAGTAACAAAAATTGTAGAGGTTAATGTTTGAGTTAAACAGGGCTCTGCTATTTTTTGGTTTCCATATAATTAGTATGTCCAATTTCAGGGATACTTAACAAAATCTGTTGAGTAGACTGAATTAATAAATGTTTTGTTTAATACTACCAATTCACTTCTTTTTTGGTTTCCACACTTGTTCCTTACTTCATCATCAAAGAACTTCCTCATTTGCCCTGTGTTTAATATTAGGAGGATTCTATAGGTTTATTATAAAACTTTTTAAAGCCCAGAAAAATGTAAGTTAAAAATTAAATCCACATTTTCCTCTACGCTTCTCTCTTTAGAAGTAAACACTATGGACAATGAGTTGTGGATTTTCACTACAAAAATGAGAGCATATAATATATATTTATTCACCTTTTATTTGCTTCATTCTTTGTCCTCTTTGCATATGCTAGCATGTAGACCAGACACTCTCAGTACTCTGATTATATCTCCTCAGGTACCCTTATCATTTCACATGTAACAACCTAACTTCCCATAGTTAGTATCTTTGCCTTTGTGCCCCCCCAGTCACTAAACCAATTTGCTCTTGATTGGTTGGCTGGACCCCTTGGGAATCAATGTCTCTCTGGGAGGCAACCTTTACTAGTGATAAAAGTTGTAGGAGTACATATTCCCCACTCCCTGGTCCCTGGGCTAGGATAATTCTGAGATATGTGCTTTGCATTGGCTTCAGAGTTTCCCTGTAATATTAAACCCTAGTTGCTCACCAAAGTAGCTGTCTTAATAACACATTATCTGTTAGTTGTCCGTTTCTCCCTACATCACTTCCTGGTTTCCCTATCTACTTTCCCCGAACATCTTACTTTTGAGTCCCAGTCACTTTGGGTGTGGATCGATGGATGTATATCATCTTTGATTAAGACCAATTACATTGATACTGGTGAGGGATTGATTTTAAAGTGTAATAACCACTTCTGAGATACCATAGCTGTTCTAGGAGGAACCTGTTATCACATCTGTGAACAGTATTGGTACGGAAACAAAGAAGGCTAGGTCCAAGCAGGCCATTTTTCTGGATCAGAGTTTAGAAGTACCATATAGGTGAGTATCCATTTCAATGTATATTTGGTCCATTTATCTTTATAAATCATATGAAATAGGTTTCTGTATGTACATTCATCTAAAAGAGAAAATACATATTAGAGGAAAGCATACTTTAGTGAACTTCATGTCTCAAAAATAGCTCTGCATTTCATAAATTATTTTAGATCATTAACTACCTTTGAGAAAGAATAATTGCAAATAAAAGTACAACCTGGGACATATTTATGGGGGAAAAGTAAATCCTAGTCATATGATCTGCTTTCAGAAGGAAAACATGAATATACTTAGAGCTATTGCAGGTTTCCAGACCACTACAATAAAGCAACTATCACAATAAAGTGGGTCACATGCATACTTCACTGAAGTCTTATTTCTTCACTCAAAGTCATCCATAGGCATTGGGATCAATTTCTTTCAAACTCCACACTAACGTTTATAATTTACCTCTCTCACAAATCATAGACGTTCTTAATGGCATCTAGAACAGAAAATCCAATTTATTTTGCCCAAATCTCTGAGAATCGCTATCTATGGTAACCATAACCTTACAAAGTGTATTTAACTAATAAGAGTTCATTGGAAAGACCCTCAAACTTGCACACTGTAAACCGTCTGTTACAGAGTATACGCTAATGTATAAGATTCAGGAGAAAAAAAATCGTAATAGAATTAGTGTGCACAGAGAGATAAAGGAAAAGATAATAATCTCCCAATAAAACATCCAAAGTTGCACTCCCCTTATGGATAAATGCCCAGTCAAACAGGATTGGCCTAATGCAGGGTCGCTGAGGTTTGAAAGCTTCCAGCAAGCCCAAGGCATCTTCTTGTGGGGAACCATAGGAAAGGGGCAAAAGGGACCAGGAAAGTCTGAAAGGAAAGAAAATCCAACTACAAATCAAGGTAATAGCTGTTAATATCATTCTCCCCAAGAGTCTCTCACATCTCTTCCAAGTATTTCTACATGTCTCTCCTTAACATGCTATTTCCAAGTCCCTCAAGTACCTGGGGCAAATCCAAAATGAAGATGCAAACTCATACTTCTCCATGTGCCTCCCCAGAGCTCACCCGCTTTTTTGTCATATATGGCTTCACCTGGCCACTCGGCTCTGGCCTTAGTTCCCAGAAGCTAATCCATGGCAGCTGCATGTAACTGGGGCTGGGGACCATGGTAACTCCCCTAACAATGTCCTCACCAATGATACTTACCTTACTTCTTGCAATCACTGGATGTTATAGGTTTGGTGATTTTTTTCTAATCACTTAGACGAAAATAGGTGCGTATTTTTAAGTTACATTTTTTAGGTTAATTAGGATAAACACAGTATTTCAGGCAGTTACCAGTTAGTGGGAAGAGAACACACATACATACCTCATAGAGAGAAATTAAGGACTGTATTTAATTGCCTTATCATATAAAATCTTATTAGCAGCAGGGTGACCAAAAGAAACAAAAGTGGGGGTTTCAATGTAGTTTCCCATGGTCCCCTAATGGAACATACTATGGAAAATCCGTGTGTGGAAAAATTCAAGTCTGATTATGACTTCACCTTACTATACTCAGTGTTTTTTCACCTTTCTATACATCTCCTTAGAGAAAGTTTCATCACACTTGGCTTTCCATGTTCTTGAAAGAAATTTAACAAAGCAGCTTTTCCTGAACAATGGCTCTGCCTATACCTTTGCAACTTTCTGGAAAACCCATTTGCCTGAACACCATCCCTTGCTTCTGATTTACAATACTCTAACATGGATGATTCTAAAACTGAGTGACAGATGAATTCTATAATAAAAATCTAACTCCCACCTGGGAATATGTTCAATAATGATTTAAGTCACTGGTCAGGTCATATTCTTTCAGTTTTACTACTTAACTACTTGTGGGCTTTAGATTTGATTCTTGAAACTTTTCATAGATTGTAGACTTTACCCCTTTGTTTCTTATACATGTGAACATTTTATCTTAGTTCTTGCTTTATATTTGTCTTTATTTACAGTGGTTTCTAATTTTCACTCAATCATATCTGTAGAACTTTTCATTAATTATTTTGAGTACTGAGTCCTGCTTAGGAAAATTATTCATTCTGACCCAATGATCATAAAAATATATTTTTATTTTCTAGCACTTTTATTACTTTCTTTTTGGGTTTGTTGTTGATTTACACTTAATCTTTAACACATTTTTGTGGATGATGTGAAGAAATCTACCTTGAGGTTTATCACTTTTCCTCTTATGACAAGTGAGATTTTTTTCTAAGTGTATAGTCTACATACTTACTTTGAAAACTCAATTTCATCATCTTTCACTGTGTCCTTTCAGTAGAGACTAGATCCTAGTGTTAAAGGAAGTTTCTCTCAGACGGTCAGCATGCCTAGCTGCAGTTATAAAACTATCTGTTGGCCTCTGTTTCCTTATCTGTTAAACGGGGAACTTGAACCAAATGTTCTTTGCAGTTCCTTCTTGCATTAATAATGTTTAGGTTTTAAATAACTGCTTCTTTCTGGCCAAAAAGTAATGTAATTTCAAAAGCAAGAAAACTGAATCCTGCAGCTCTAGTTGTTAAAGGGCACTGAGCCTCTTTACATTTGAAAATGATACCAAAAGTGGTAGATTAGCATCCCCTGCTCCTGAATTCAATACACTGGTTATTTTTAGTTAGATCTAGCACCTTTGGGAATGGGACACATTCAATACTGAGCTAAGAGTAGAGCAAAGCAGTCATTCAGCATTTATCTGCTGACTTTCTGTGAAAGAATATGCTTCTTGTGAAAGAAAGGCTAAGGGTTGCAGCAATGGTCTCCTGCTTTTACAGAGTTACCCAAATCTTCCCTGGAGGCACTGCACCCAGGACCAAGGACGTTAGCCTGCATGATTATGGTGATTTCAACCATAAGAAGTACGATGTTTAGCTACCCAAGAAAAAATATCCAGTACTCACTGGGTGTAGATGACCTTTAATTCCTACCCAAATTCTGGGTCAATCTTGGGGCTATATTGCTGTGATTCACTTTAAAATATCAACATAGTTAAAATGATAACTATGCCATCTACACAATAGGAGTAGTTAATTTAACACTTGGAGTTCTCTCAGAGATAGAGATGCACTCTTCAGAAATGGATAGCATCTGAAGGACTCTAAGCAGAAAACACAGTTATTGGAGAAGGATATCATAACTTCAGTGGTATCTATATTAACATCAGAGGACTTGTTAACTGGCCTAGTAAATGTTAGGTATTAGTTTTCACCTATAAAATGAGTTGTGTTCAGGTGCTAGAAAAGAATGTAAGGAAAGAAAGTGGAGTTTTGGAGACAAAGGAAGAAGACCAGTAAATGGAAGCAGATTCTTTATGAGAGAAAGAGATCTGTGAGGGACAATATGAGGCCCTCAAGGAGCAGAAGCTTCTGGAATTGCTGGCCAGGGTCAGGGCAGTGTCCTTGTATCCCCTGGTCCCGGGGTGGGAGAGTTTGGTCAGGTTGGAGTGAGGAGAGGCATGACCTTCTGAGCCAGAAGATAGCCTTTCACCAGATAGGCAGAGTGGCTGCAAATATTATATAGGCACTTCTGCCTTTGCTAAACATTCAGTAACTGATGCTCTTCCACATGACTTACATGGAAAATTCAGTCTGGTCCAGTGTAAGCCATCTAGAAATGATTCTATTTTCTGATGCCAACTAGAAGTTTGATTTAATCCTGCCAGGTACTCATGGCAAATTTGATAGTTACTGTAATTTTGAAGCAGTGATGAGCTCAAACAATATTTCAAGATATCACAAACAATAGTGAAAGGATATGAAAATGATTTATATTGGTGACTACATCATAACTTTTGCTAATACTTGTGCAGGGGTGTTGCCTATATCATTTTAAAGAAATTTCCCAAATGTCACTTAGAAGTAGTAACAACAAAGACTTTTTTTCTTTCACCAGTTTCTTTTTACTGACCTCTTAGGGGCCATAGACTCAAAGTTTGGTATCATTTAATAAAGTTAAACTCTAAGCTCTCATCCCTTCCCCAGCAGGAAGGTTTGGGAAGCATGATAAGCCTCTCAAAATGATAAAGTTGCTAAGGATCATAAGACAGATCACTTTGACCCTGAATAGGGAAGCAGAGCCAGCAGACCCAAGGTCAGCCCTCCCAACACCAATGCCCAAACCAACTCCTCCATTATGCAAATTGGCTCACTAAACAGGTTATAAAATGAAGTTCCAAATCCTTCTTGTCACACAGAGCACTCCTGTCTCACCTGTTGCTTCTCTTAGCAATGTATGTCATTAAACCTGCCTTTTCTGTTCTCCACTCTATCTCTGGTAAATTTACTTCTGCACCTTCAGCCTCACTCTGATCTCCCCAAAACACTCAAGGCAAGACCTCTCGTGCCTGACCTAGAGAATGTTGGATACCAAGGGAGACCCTCAGGGCTCTCATCACTGACGCTGCCCATCATCGGAACTCCAGTGTCCTTACCAAGGGGTCATATCTCTCTTGGAGATATGGGGCTGACTGTAGGGCTGGGTCCTACACTCCCTGACTGCTGCTGGAACCCAGGGTACCCATAAATCATTGCAAAAGTGGGTCTCTCCATGATGCCCTGCATATAAAAGCAGAGGTAGACTTCAGTGTGTCATCAGCCTGGCAAAGTTAAATCCTTCCTCAGCAAACCCAGTTTTTCCTAAGGAAGTAAAGCAGAGACCTGCCTCACAGGCCACTACAGTAAATTCACTCATTCATTTTTACCATCCAGGGCACTTTTCCCTTTCAGCTATTCTATCCCTACGTTTGCACAACTAAATGGCCCATTACATTGACTTTTTCAGAAACCCAGTGGTTACTTATAGCCACCTGCCTAAAGCTGAATCCAAGCCTTGCCTCTTAGAAAACCCAAGGAACACTTCTGGACTCTAAAATCAGTGTTTACTGTTCATTTGCCATATGTGTCTTCAATCCTCTTCACAAAGATCCCAAAGATCTTCCCAAAGTAGCTTGGTACCAGCTCAAGCATTTTATGCCTGCTCTTCCCAAGAAGTTTCTGAAGTCCACAGCCCTGCCCTGTGAGGATGGCACTGAGATAGTGCCTCCTCACCTATCGGTGATCCCCATTGTCTGCAGCACCCTGCACCTTGGTGCGGGTTTCCCAGTAAGAGCTACTGACCAGCAGGAAGCCCGCTCTTGGGGCTCACCTTGGTCAGGAAGCTAGGAGAGGATGGGATGACAAAGGTGGTACAATGACTCTCTCCAGCTCCTTATTCTATCCTATCCCTAGGCCAGGAAGGAGTTCAGTACTTTGAGGAAAACATGTCCTGAACAATACAGTCAGAGGGAGACAAAGCACAGAATTAATCAACACAAGTATTGTCCATGTTGGCACCTTGTGCTTCAGAGGCATGAGCTGCTTGTGTAAGAACACTGCAGAGGCATGAGAGATGTGAGGACCAGGGAAGGACCTGAACAGAGTCTCTGCCTTCCCAGCCCTCTGGAAGCACTCATTCACCATGTTGGTGAGTGGCAGTGTTGAGGTAAGGAGGTGCAGGGAAAAAGGTCTTCCTGTCATGGTCACCTCTGTTCAGCCAGCACCCATAGACTCTCCACAGGCTGCGCACCTCTCTGGGCATTTCCAAATTAATGGTGGAGTTTATCATTCAGTCTTATTACCTAAATGTGGTTTTGAAACTCTCTGCCAAAAACTGTCCTTTTAAGCCTAGATCTCCAGCGTCCTTACCCATCACAGTGTCTGTGATTTCTCCAGATTCATGACCTTTCTTACGTGATCCCCTACAGGGATACCAAGCCTGATCTTCTTCCAAGGCTCCTAATTATCACCTTAAGGGAAGCATCGAAGTGTGAGCTCCCCCACCCCCAGGTTACAAGCAAAGAGAAGCCACAATTAGCCACTATTCAAACAAAGGATTCCATCTATAGAACCTCATTTGTTTCCCTTAGAGCAGCTGGCAGCTGGGAGTGGGAGATTTCTGGGTGACTTTTCTTAAACCTTCCCTTTATGTCCAGGAAATGACCGGTTCTGCGCACTACGTAGTAGGTACTGTCCCAACAACTGGTGAGCAACTCTTTCTGTGCCATTAAAATGCTAGAAGTGTGATTTCCTTTAGGCACGCCTCTCTGGGGCCTGCAGAGAACTCAGAAGCTATTTCCAACCAGGGTCCTTCCTCTTTGGGAGGCTGTCTCAAATGGACTCCCCTCTGTAAGTTTGCCCTCTATCACTGGGTTGAGTCACCGACATAGAGTGTAGAAAGGAAACTGAGGCAAACACCTGGAGCTTTCGTGACAATGGGATATCCCAGCAACTTCTACTCTCTCCAGTCTCACCCGCCCTACCCCCTCACCACCATGGAGTCTGCAGTGAATAGCCCTGGATGTCTATCTTCCTGGCTGTGTGACCATGGCCTAGTTAGTTAACTCTCAGAGCCTCAGAAGAGGGTGATGGTATTTCCAGCTTGAAAGGTTTGCAGAGATTAAATCAAGTGGGTTTTTATAAATGGTACTTAATAGATTTTAAAAGCCTATTCAAATGTTAGCCAGCATGATTTGTCAGAATGTTGAGCTGGAAAGGAGCTTTTCAGAATTTTTCTTGGGAACCCCTGAATGAGAATCTCTTCAGTGGCACTGATAACACCCTGGAAGAGGAGCCTTGATTAGATAAAGCTAGGGCCTTTGTCCTGTGCCTCCATGTTGGACACACAGCAGGTGGTCAGGAAACATTTGTTAGTTTCCCAGGGGTTCTGGATAACTGTGAGCCCTAAGAGTGAGCTACAAAAATCTATGAAATACCTACATCTGCCTCGCAGATGATAGGAGTTGATAGATGATAAGGGTTGACAGTGTCACCCTCAAGCCTCCAAAGCCATAGCTGCTCTGATATGACAGTACAGAAAACCACCTGAGTTTCAGTCTGACTGAATCCGATGCCTGCGCCCACCTGCCCACTCTTTGTCCTCTCTTCGGCCTTGACCCACTGAAACCCTGACAGATCAGTCTGTCCATAAAGGGTTAAACTTCAGCCTGTCATCGAAGTGATGGCTTAACAGGTGCACAGACTCATGTTTACTGGAACATAGTTCTTTGCTTTGACAATTTTATCTGAGTGTTTTAAAGCCTGACTGGCCTTATTGGAGTTTGTTTTACCACATTTTGAAAAGTGACTTTGTTGCTTGCGGTGTAATTGGTATGGCTCCATGGGCTGGCGAAGACACTGCATGACGGACTGAGCAATTTGAATTCAGCAGTTGATATATTTTTCTGTAGCTTCTTGCTGTTGCTGCCGCCGCTGCTACCATAAACACTAAGTGGTCAAGGAAGACTCTGGACCCTCATTCTCTGTCTAATAGGTGTGCACGGAGCATAGAGGTAGTGTTTTGGTTTTTTTTCTTAGACATTTTTCTAGAAGTAACCAGACATGTTTTAGTGGCTCATGGTGGGAAATGTTCTGATGCAGTGTTTTGGCTTGTGAAATTCTGGGTTCAGTGTCTCTCAGAAACACTTGACATGAGCCTTGATGGGAGAACAAGCAAAAGTTACTTATGCAGTTTGCTGCAGTCATAGAGTAAGACACCATCGCGTGCTTTTTGCAGAGGCTCCAAGACAAAGGAAAATGGAAATCTTCCACAAAAATAGAAAAGATATGCTTTATTTGGGGGTTGCTGGAAGCTGGAGGTGGGCTGGCTAGAAGCAGGAAACCCTATGCGATTGGTTTGGAGGACAATTCTGGCTTTCAATGATTAGTCCTGGGTTGGAAACTGGAGTCAAAATTTAAGGAAGTTGATGATTATGGCCTGATTGTTGTTTGGTTTTCCAGATCGATTGCTGGATAAGGTTGAAATGTCATATTTGATCCAATAACTGTTCATTTGTATAGTCTCTCAACAAAGACTAAATTTGGGGCTCCTAGCTATTCTCAATTAGCTAATTTCACTCTAGGATGGTCAAACTGCTGCTGCATAAAAATGTACACACAAACATAAAACAAGGCTGGAAACAGCCAGAAGGTTTATTATTTTTTAGCATTAAAAAAGGAAGATGTACCCACATAGAGCCAAAAATTTTGAATGATTTATACGAAAAGATTTAGTAGTTTTGGAAATATTTACAAATGTGATGCAAAATCACAAACAGTTCAAAAGCCAGAGATAGCTATGACTGAAGGTATAAGCAGAGGCCAGTGAGAGGGGCTACAGGATGAACCTTTCATTTTCAGGCCAAAAGGTCTCACCCATCACATAAGCTGGCCAACCAGTTCCCTGCTCTCCCTGGTAAGACTTTCTGGGGAGACATATGATCTCCCTGTGATGTCCTGCTTCTTTGAATTCTGGAATGTCACTTCATCACACCCATAGTTGCCTTGGATTATACTATCCAATCTAGATGTGGAGCTCAGCACTGAACCTTAATTTTGACAAAAAACTCACTCACCAAGCCTGTCACACGGGGCAGAGGGATTTACATGCAGACAACTATACTCAGATATGAATCTTATTTCTCTCAGTCTCTGGGTCCCCAGGCATTTCCATTGTTCTGACTCTTGTCCCCCTTTGTGCTCAGACATCCTCTTCTTTCTCCTTTCCTCTTTCTTCTCTTTCCCTCACACTTGTGGAGAAAAACACATTCTTTCTATTACCTTATACCCCAGTTCATCTCTCTCCAGCTGCTACCAGCAGATGCACATGCTTGCTCTCTGAATGTGCCCAAAGACCAATCTGTAAGGGCCCCCAGATTACATTCACTTGGAGAAACAGGCCCTTTTCTTCCCAGGCCCTGTCTGGTGAGTAAGGGAGGGAGTGGGTGTGGGTGGGTGTTGTTTTTTTTTTCCAGTAACACAGTGTTGTTTCAAGATTAGAGATAGTTTATAAAAAGCTTCAAAAATTGACCCTAGCACTGTGATGGCCCTTGTTTTATCAAAAGTCCCCAAAAAGAGCCTCGTTTAGGTCTTCCGAGTTCCCAGCTGCACAGCATTAGCAGATGACTGAGGCAGCCTCTGTGGACAACTTCTTTGTTACTGGTTTCGGTGCAATTTTGCCCATCTGCTCAGGAAGACAAGGCTTCCTACCTCTGTATCTCACAAATTTCAGTCCGGGCCACCCCGGGCCACCTTTGTACGTCTAATATTTAACCCAGTAGTTCTAGTTTTGTAACTTCGGTATTTTCTGTTGCTCCGATCTTGTTTCCAAGGAAGTTATGCTTTTAAATTCTGCTGTTGAATTTTTCCCTTTTAAAAGTGAGGAGGATCTGGACTGAAGACAAGCTGTCTTCACATGGGACTTGCACATGCTTGGACTTGCCTGGTGGGCCAATGCGGAGGGAGATCTGATAGGAATCCATTTGTATGAGGAAATGAGGAGCCACCAGTGATGTAGTCTTTTTTTTTTCTACCTTCTACACATTTTATCATTGCAGATCTTCTACCTAAATCTTTAATCCATTGAAATGTCTATATTTTTATCAATTTTTCTTAGATAGTTGTTGTCCCCATAATTCTTCTGCTACCATATCACCCATGAACCATCATCATGAAACAGAGAGCAAAGGAGAGGGAGGGAAGGAAAGATTCATTCTAAGAGAAAGAAACTGACACAAACTGCCACCGTTGATAGTGCCCTTGACTTCTGGCGGAAGGGGTGGTTTTGAATAACAGCTGGTGTATGCCTCTCAAATGGTTTCCCATCAGCTCCCCTGTGGATATGACTAACTCCTAAGTCTAAGGGACAGGAATGGTACAAAACTGAATAATGGTACAAAACTAAAATGGCACAGTTACACAAAGCTTCTGGAATACACACTAAGAGGACAAGTAGAAGTGAGAAGCAGTTATGTGTCAGGAATACTCCCCAGTTTGCAGTCATTTGGGGCTAGTGTAATGGGAACAGCCTAATGAACGTGTCCTGCTTCAGGAGTTGGCTTCTCATGCTAGAAAGCAACAGGCTAGGGAGGTGGCTTCGCACAGATGCACCAGGCTTTAACTGACAGCAGTGGTGCCTTTGGGAACCCATAAAACTTCAGGGGAGCAGCAGCAGTAACTTCAGTGCTGTTGATCCATCATTCAAGCAGAAGGTAGGGGTTAACTCAGACATTAGAATCCTCCTATGCAGTGAGAATGACATAGTGGCATTGGAGAACTCAGCCTAAGAGAACACCAAAAGAAATAAGAACAGAAAAGGAGGAAGTTGGTGGGGGAGCCAAGAGAAGTGTGAGATTTGGCAGCTAAAAAGAGCTAGGGTGATACATACCCCTGATGACCAGAAATGTTTGAGCAGAATGTTGAAGAACACCTGTGTGTTCAAAATTTTTCTGGCAGTAGAAAATGCTACAGTTTGTTTGAGTATTTGAATTATCATGCTTAATTCTCATAACAATCCAGGAGGTAAGTATAATTTGTCTCCTTTCTCGATGAGGAGAAATCAGAGAAAGTAAATAATATAATACAAAGTGAGTTTTGAACCCAAGCCTGTTTGATTCTAAAATCTCACTATACTTGCAAGTCTCCAAAAGGACTATAATTTTGTCATCAATTTTATTCAACTTGCTTTTAATGCATGTCTACTATATACCAGGTCTTATCATAATACTCCCTACAAAGTAATGAGGAAAATAAAAAAAGTTTCTCCCCAAATGAGGCTTAAAATCTGGATGTTGTTGAAACTATAGCAGCCTAGAGGCTGTTCTGACCTTGAGTGCATGGGTTTACTTAAGGAAACTTGAATTACGTCTGAGGCTTGAGATAACTTGGATTCCTAGTATATCCATTGCTCAGCTATGCTCAGAGCCAGCTGCCGATGTCCCTCCCATCACTTGCCTGCATATAATCTACACCATTACATTGACTTAGGAGAAGAATACAGTCCACTTAACTTATGTTCGCCAAAGAATGAGAAGAATTTGTGCTGGAGAGCAGTTAAGGACAAGAGAACGAGAATGCCTTATCCAAGGACAGAAATAGAGGACACAATGCTTTTGATGATTGCTGATGCCTATGCAAGAATGTGTTGCATTTAGAAACAGATCTACCCATGTAATTTATAATCAAGTTCTCATCCACGTCTTTCGAAACAGATGGGATACCAAGAAAGGCAGGTCGGGAGCATTATGAATACGTTTATGCAACTTACAGTATGGGTATATTGGCAAAGGAGACCTAGGGAGCATCAAACAACACCCTTGCTAGAAACTTCTACACCCCCATGTAAGATGTGCAAGGTACATGGGGTCATGACTCAACTACCATTTTGACGAAGTCCATAACAAAGGTAGTACAGCATGGTGGCTAAGAATGTAAACATGGGAGGGAAAACTTAAATTTGAAACCCTACTGTGCCACTTACTATGAAACTTTGAGTAATTGATTTAAGTTCTCTTTGCTTCACTTTCCTCATCATTACAGCGGAGATACTAATAAAAGCTATTTCAATGAACTACTAAAAGAACTGCAAAATATAAATGTTAGCTATTAATAGAGTAAGTTTCTTTAGATATTAAGTGATGATAAATACAATGCTGCATGTTTACCAAAAGTTTTCCTCTTTCAGACACAAAAGAAGATGATATAACCATTGTTTTACTTATGTTTGGATTTTAGCCAACTGGGTGTTGGTGGAAAATCACCCAAGTCTTGGAACTTATCAACATCCTGCATAATATTCCAGTTTTCTTTCTACTGTGACAGAAACTCTAGCAGCCATAGGATAAGACGGCAACATTCCAAGATGGTAAACCATGAACTTCCATCAACTTGCGCCTTTGATAGATTATGTGGAACAGAGATTCCCCCAACCCCTGATCCACATTGTTCCTGTTGGACAGGTAACAAGAACAAGAAAGAAATATTTCCTGAGTCTTAGAGTTTCATTTTGACCATAGCATGACCTCATCTATCCTGATGAACTTCATTCTAGCAAAGTGGGCTTTCATATTTGAGGTTTTTAAAGATTTTTAAAGATTTGAGGCTTCCTAAGTACCAAGTCCTAGGACTGCTCAAGTCCTAGGATGTGCAGGTTTCTCAATATGAACTCCTTTAACTTAAAACCATGAACTCTTCTTGCTATTGAATACAATTCATATTTTTAAAGGAATGATAAAACATTTCCCCTTCCTTCATAGGCTGGATCTCACCATAAAATCTTGCCACCATTTTCCCCAATATCATACTCATTCTCTTCATTCATTCTATGATGTCCTGACTCATCAGCTTTCCTTGTCTTGAAGTCTGTCCAGTTCATGACCCAGCTTCCATGACGCGTAGAGTCTGCTTTTCCTTTTTTAGAATTGTATTGTGCCTCCAACTAACATTGACACTTAATGATTTTGGACCTCATTTAGGGGACCCTCATTTTATCATTTCAGTAAGATTAAAAGCAGGGGAATTTCAGCTTCCCAAGAGACCTAAAGTAGTATTAAACCTCAAGTAGATGGTCTATAAATATTTACTGAGTTACAAAATTTCCAGGCAACGCATTTAATCTCAAATTTGCCACATTCTCAAATGATTGGAAACACTATTCTTTGGTCGAGATGAATTTGGAGTCTTTTTTCTTTAATTTTTAAGAAAATGAATTGTGTGTTGTATTAGTAAGCTGGGAAGGGATAAAAGAGTTTACACAACATTTATTTCTACTTCCTTGTATATTGCTTAGCAAACAAACTAAGTTCTTATCATTAGATCAGAGTGATCTTTACAGGTGGGCCATAAAATTCTCTTTGAACAGGGACCATACTTTTCATGGTTCACATATTGATGGTTCCTTTATTTCAAACAAAATCCAGTAAGAACTCGTATTAGATTACACAATTGAAGTAATCATATAATTAACTAATTATGTGATTGAATCACACAACTAATTAATTTGCTTAAATCACACAATTTAAGGTACTTTTAATTTATTGTCTCATTTGCTTTTTAAAATAACCAAGGCACCATGTACTTCATTCAGGACTCATTCCACAACCAAATTTAGAATAAGGTTTGAAAATCATCATTAGGCTTTCTTTGTATTTCTATGCCCCCTGCAATCATTTTTCTCACTTGAAAGTTAGTTCTGGGTACAACTTGGGGCCCCTTGCTAAGAGCTGGCTCCTTATAGTCCTACTAATCTTGACAGATATTGTTTATAAGAAGGCCACTTCCTGTTTCTTAGCCACAGTGGCAAGACAAATGCATGTATTTGTTTACATCTAAACTGTACCTTGCAACCAACCAAAAATGATTAATGGCTGAGAACCCCTTACCCAACATACCACCTAAGCCCCCAGACTCTAGAATTTATGGGTTCACACTTAACTCTAGTTGATCAAAGATGAGGTATAAGCCCTGGAATAAAACCAATTACCTGGCTTACCAAAAAAAAAAAAAAAAAAAAAAAAAACTATCTCCTGGATGGTGGGGAAGGGAACAGCATAGAACTAAGTCAGCCTTTCTGTACTTGAAAGTCAAAACCAAACTGGTCTTGAAGAAGAACTTAAGGCAAGAAAATCTGTTCTTACTAGAGTCCTTTTAGTTCCTGGGGAAGCTCCAACCTGCTTTCTTTTTTCTATCTTTTCCAACCAGTCCTTCACTCTCTCTCCTCCTAGGGGAAGGGCCTTGAGTGACTGCCTTCATGGAATTTACATTTTAGTCAAGGAGACAATAAAGAAATATACATGTAGTTGATGAGGAGTTAAGTACTATGGAGAAAAATGAAGCAAGTATAAGGAGAGTTGAGGATGGGGTTTGCAAAATAGATGGGTGGCAGGAGGAGTTGAGGGAAGTCTTTCTGATGCAATGTCATCTGAGCAAAGACCTGAAGGAAGTGAGAAAAAGTACCAGGAACTGTCTGAGGTCAGAGTGCCCTAAGCAGAGTTCAAAATTCTGTGCAAAGGTCAGTGCAATTGAGTAGGCTAGGCAAGGAAAAAAAGGTAAGTGATAAATCAGACAGAATGAGGAGGGTGGTGTCAAGTCCTGTAGGGCCATGTCGACAAAAACACTTCACTTTGACTCCTTTACTTTCTATTCTGTTTGCCAAGTATGATAATCCCACCTCTGCAATTTATCTTTTTTCCATGACTGTGGTTCCACCTTGAGAAGATTCTTTTTGCTTCTCATTTGAATTATGATATTGGCCTCTTTAGCAATCTTTTTCCCTCTTGTCTCTCTGTAATCCTACTCATGCCTGCTACAATCTTCTTGAAGCACAGTTCTGATTGTCATCATCATGGGATCATTAGCATACATTTTTGTAGCTCTGAATAAAAGTGTACTTAGAAAGGAGGGGGATGGACACAGGCAATGTGTTCCCACAACTTCTCAGCATGTCCTTGTCAGAAATAGATAGAATTGTCAAATGTATGTTGTCAAATATGTCAGAATTCTGTTTTTATGCCACAATGCAAAATTTGCAAGTTTTCCATCAAAATAAAAAATAGATGAATTAGTCAGAACAGAACCCCGTTCATTGTCATTAACAGAAACCCAATTCAAACTGGCTTGTAAAAGGTATTATATTTAGCTCATGTAATTTAAAATTCTATATCTTAAAGAATGACTAGTTACAGGTGTTTAACAGGGGCAGTAAAAACTTAGGTGTCTCCATCTTCTGATCTGCTTTTTCTCTGTTGTTTTTTTCTCAGGCACTCTCTCTACAGTAGCAAAGACAGCCACCATTGGCTTCAGATTACATCTTGTCACTTGAGCAACTTCAGTGGAAAAAGAAAGCCCAAAGTTGACCTTCCCTGGACAAAGGATTTACTTTTCAACCAAACATTTTGATGTATTTTGTCAAATGGGGGTGTATCCTGGTCCTGGAAATAGAGTGAGGATGAGGGTGGTTAAAACCATCTATACATGAACTACTTGGAAGCAATGTGGAAGATGGGTGATTCCCAAAAGAATTTTGGTGTTGAAGATGGGGAAGAAACAAAAGTGTGCACAAAGAAAAGTTAATATTCTATTGAGTAGTAGGTCTGTAAATTGGTGCATCCATTTTAGAAAACAGTATGGCATGTCCTCAAACAACTAAAAATTGACTTACCACATGATATAGTAATCCTACTTCTGCATATTTATTCAAAGAATATAAAGTCATCAACTCAAAGAGTTCTACACACCACATTTATTGCATCATTGTTTGTAATGGCTAAGATACAGAAATAACCTAATTGCTTATTGACAGATGACTGAATAAAGATCATTTCATATATATATGACCATATATATATATATATATATATATATATATGGTCATGTAATACTGTTCAACATTTAAAATAGACAAAACTTGCGACAAAATGGAAGGAAGTCAAAAGAAGACAAAAGGAGAAAGACAAATATTGAATATTATCTGTATCTAAAAAATAAGGAAATAAAGCATATAAATGGACAAAAATATATAAATCAATGGACATTTACAATGGAACTGAGGTTACCAGAAGGGAAGATAGTGGGTACAAGAATAGAGTGGTATTTTGTTAAGAAAATAAAAATTACTACTTTTGGTGTACTCTAGCCACAAAAACCTCTGAGTAATCAATAGGCCTCCACCCTAAACACATTTTTGTCCTGTCATGTTTGTATTTGATCATTTCAATGATAACATCTTAAGTGACTGTCCACAACTCCCCCTTGTCAGTCAGCAATCTTCCTTTTCTAGGCTGACTTCACTTCTTTCACAAGGCCCTAGGAATGAAAAGGGTTTTGTCTCCATGAATAGTCTTTCAATAACTGTAGTTGTTATAAAAAGCTATAGTGATGGGCATAGGCATTATTTTTGATCCTTAAAATTCCACAAGTCAGTACCTACAGGGACTGGTGAGAAAGCAGATTGTATGTAGACAGGACAACCTCCTAAACTATTGACATGTTCATAATAATAGGAATTAGAGAACAATTTTGAGATTTTATTATAGTTTGTTGTTCTGTTCCTACTTTATATGTGCTTATTATATATGAATATATTGTCAGTCAGAAAATTCAGGAGGCAATGTAAAAGGCAAAGTGCATTTTGGGGAATCAAAGAATTGCAATTCAGTAAACAGATTCAGATTAAAACCTAAAATCTGCACTGAAGAGAGATAAAGTCAGACGTTTTTATGGGAGGAAGAGAGGAAGACAGGTAAACAGTTAAATAAAGAGATTTGTGATAAGAAGTTTGAACTATTCTTGGCTACACAGTTAGTTACTGACTCCATCCTCTGACAAAAAGTCCATTATTATTAGTCCTCTTAATCCAGAGGACTTCTCAAACAATTGTTTGCTTGATGATTGAGTGAGTTCACATAAGGCAGGTAAGTTAATGTAGTTCTCCTGTAGAGATGACTCTGAGATGCTAAAACATTGTGTTTATGTGTGTGTATATAAAACTATATATATTACATATACATATTCTATATATGTGTGTGTGCATATATATGAGATATATATGTTTATTTAATATTCACACAATGACCACTTAAAGTAGGCAGGATTATTCTCATTTTACATATAGGGAAGGTAGAACACATACATAGCTTTTGACTACTATGCCCAGTCTTTCACACAGACAATAAATGGAAGATGCGGAATTTGAACCAAGGGCTCTCTAACTCGAACACGACGGTAAACCTGTACATGAATTCGTTTTTTGTGAAGTAGTGGGAAGTGGCTCCTCGCATAAATCCATGCATAGTTCTCAAAGGACTGGAAACTCCGCAGCAGACACAGATGCCTCCCTGGCAAGTAGGTGGACAGACTTAAGCTCATTCTACCTCTTTAAAGGGCAGATAAATGGAGCAAACCCCAGGACTGCTGACTTGATGAAAGAACACTCAGAAACATAGAGGAAGTGGTGGTGCTCCGCACCCTCCCCAGCCCTCTTCACCTCAAAGATCCTTCCACCAGATAGTTACCGCCCACCTCTGAAAACTGCCATTGTGGTTGGAACAATGTCCAAATAAAAATAGCCAGGCCCATCTTCCTCCACCACTGCTCTGTCCTCCAAGGACTGCTGTCCTGGTGCACTTGGTGCCAGAGCTGCCTCTGCCCACCTCCCGCACTGGAGGCGGCGTTTCAGCTGTAGTCAGGCTCGCTCAGGCTCTCTCTGACTGATCAGACTAGCCCCTCAGGCCTAGTGTGGTCAGCCAAGGGTGCAGCCTCACACGGTAGCCCCTCCCCAGAGAACTTTCAGATGGGAGCCCTGCTCAGAATGCGCCTCCCCCAACCTACACTCTGACTGACCTTGAGGCCTCTGTCATGAAAGTGGCCTGACTAAACCGCGGAGAAGGGTGTTGGGAGAAACCGTTGGGCTTAAAAGTCAGTCTTAACGAGCTGCCCAGGAGGTCATGAACACCGACCCTGGAAGTCTACAATACCCTGAGCAGGTGGCCAAGTGAAGCAGCAGGTGCCAAGAAAAGCAGCAGGTGGAGATGAATTTCAGGTGTGGGGCATGTTGAAAGGGCATGTACTGACCGGGTGCGCCGCCAAGGCATATGGCTTCTGCAAACAGACAACAGGAAGCTATCTGGCAAGGCCAGGCCCTGGTGAACCCCGTTCTAAACACACCTACTCTAGGCTAGAGCTTGGGGTTGGGGCAAAGCTGGGAGGCACATCTCAGAAACTTGTCCCATAAGGAGTGCAGCTGAGTGAGAGATGTGGGAGAGAGGATAGAGCAGGATGGTCACCGTCAGAACTGGAACCAAAACCTTCGGTTTCAGTGGTCATGTAGGAAACATGAGACAAGATCTTAACCCAAGGAGGGTAAATATTTCCTATATTTTATACATTATGTTCAGATTTCATTAGAGAAAGTATTTCTGAATTGATAGAGATGTCCTAATGGTCTCAAGTTTTATATTTTTAACTTTGTGCTATGCCATGCTTTATCCACTCCCTTCAAACGAACTATTCTGAAGCAAAACCCAAACTCAAATCATTTTACCCATAAATATTCCACTAAATATCTTTAAAGTTTAGAACAGTAGTTCTCAGCCCAGGGCAATTTTGTCCCACAGGAGACATTATTGATTGTTATAACCTATGTGCAAGCAAGTGCTACTGGCATCTAGTGGGTGGAAGCCAGAGATGCTGCCAAAAACCAGGAGTGCTTATCTTAGAAAGCCATGTTTTAGACTTTGAAAGATGAGAACATTTTAAATACAGAGCCATGATATTATTAGCATATATAAAATTAACAATTCCTTGATATCAACTATAATCACCTAATATTAAAATTTCTCCAATTATCTCATAAATTTAAAAAAAATCCAAAGAAAGTTCATACATTATGCTGATGTATTTTTTAGTTTTCTTTTAGTCTATAGGTTCTTGTTTCTTTTTTCCCCCATGTAATCTTTTTGTTTTAAAAATATTTTAATGAAAAAACAATTCATGGATATACATTCTTGGTATCAGGATCGAAATATTACAAATAAAGATACCATTTCCCTACCACTGATACTCTAGTCCTCATCCTCACTCCTACTTCCAAACTCCCAAAGCATAACTGATTTATTAAAACTGAATATAAATTAATTTTATGTTCAGCTACATGTTTGAAAAAACAAACAAAACAATAATTACAAAAGCTTCAAATTTACATGTTTTTCAGGCAACTAACCTCAAAAAGTGGGCAGTCCAGGGCTAGAGTGGCAGCTCTGTAAGGTTTTCAGTTCCTCTGTCCCACCACCTGTGAATGTGGTCACTAGTATTAGTGGACCAATACTACTAACCAAAAACCAATGTGGAAAAGTGGTGAGGAATGTTGTAACTCTCTGCATTAGGTTACTAGAACTGCTGTAATAAAGTATACACACTGAGAGGCTTACACAAGGAAAATTTACTTATTATCTTATAGTTCTGGAGTTTTTAAAGCCAAAAATTAATGTGTCTGCAGGATTGGTTCCTTCTGACAGCTATGAAGAAAAAATCTTTACCATGACTCCCCCCTTGATTCTGAGGAAAAGCAATCTTTGACATTCCTTGGCCAATAGAAGCATCACTCCATTCTCTGCCTTAATCTTTACACAGTAATGTGTGTGTCTACAAATTTTCCCTTTTTATAAGAACACTAATCATATTAGGATTAGGACCCACCCTAATAACTTTACCTTAATTAATTACATCTATAAATATGGTCATCATTCTTAGACAGGGACTCAGGACTTCAATAGATGAATCTTGGAGGGACAAAATTCAAACCATAAGATTATCCTATATGGAGATTTCATTGCTGTCTCTTGTACTTCTTTGTTTATAATTTCTTGGCTAGAACTTAGTCTCATGGTCATACCTACCTGCAAAAGAAGCTTGAGGTGAGCATGTGATCATTCTCCCCCCTCAAATCAGTTTTCTGCAAAATGTTTTGCACCAAATGGAGAAAAGTGAATGTCAAGACAATAATTAGCAACCTACCATGGAGTGTATTCTATCAGACATTTTCCATGAATCATAAACACGCTTATGTAGTTTCCAGCAGATATTGTTGAATCCTTCATCCAGATAGCTTTGCTTTTTACAGCATACCCACTGGAAGCCAGGTGCTGCCTAGGTCATGTTTTTAATCTATAATCCTCAGAACCACTTTAAAGAGAGGTAGGTTTACTTTATACCTCTGAGTGCCTTGCTTGCACAAGACCCTACCAAGGTCCTAGTCCTAATTTTGGAAGTGAAATTTTATAATCTTGCTTAAAAACGACTTCCCAAATTTATAAAAGCTCCATATCCTGGATATGCCTCTGCCTGAAAGTTAGGCATTACTAGCATCATTTTATAGATGAAGAATTTGAAGCACAAAGAGGGCAAGTAATTGGTATGGAGTCAGAGTCAAAGTGGACTTGAATTTTAATAATATTCTGTCTTATCCCCAGATTCAGGCCATTTTCCCTTAGTCTTGCTCGCTGACAGCATCCTAGGATGCTTTCTTTAGTGCAAATCTCCAGTCACACTTTCATCTGGGTATTTGGGTTTCCTGGATGTTGGCTTCTGACTGGTGGCCTGAGGCTACTGCTCAAGCAGATTCCTCCATCTGGTGGAAGGTGAATATGAGCTGAGATCCATTGTCAGGGAGCCCACTTGTAGTAGTCTCTTAGAGCTGTTGTAAAAAATGACCACAATTGGCTTAAAACTACAGAAATGTGTTCTTTCATGCTTTTGGAGGCCCAAAGTCTGAAATCAATGTATCAACTCGCCCACATGTCTTCCAAAGGCCCCAGCGCCTTGAAAGGCACTCTCCTGCCTTGTTTGCCTCTTGCAGCTTCATGGCCCAGGAGATCCCTAGTTTGCAGCCACCCTACTCAGCCTGTGTCTTCAGATGCACTTCTCTATTCTGTATCTTCTTGTCTCAGGACACTTTGCATTGGACTCAGTGTCTAGAGAAACACCCAAGTATTTTAGTAGAAAGATAAACTATACTAGCATATTGTTCTGAGTCTATTATCCACTTTCAAGAGTTCTCCTGTGAAATAAGACTTAAATTCAGACACCAAATCAGTAGGAATCTAAGAAGACAGAACAAGTTGGGAGAAACATTTCTAATATGTCAAGTGATGAGTCCCATGGCCTCTTCTTTCCTAAAGAGCAAGGTGTTGTCTAGGGATTGTGGGGGCAAGTTCCTGATGCCAGCTTTTGCAGATGTGAGTAGGAAATCATGTCACCATGTCATTTAATTGATTCAAATTTTGTTTTGGCAAATATTTACTGCAAGGATACAAGGTACCAAGCAGAACTTATTTCCTTCAAACCTCACAACCATTTTGAGATATGATTATTTTCTGACTTTGCAATCAGATGCTGAAATTCAGAGAAGATGAAAGTTCTGTTAAAGATCACAAAACCATTTAAGTGGGTGATGCTAAGTTTGGAATGAGTCTTTTGAATCCTGACTTGGTGCACTTTGCATCATAGCACATAAGTTGAACACTCCTTTCTACTTGCTGGCTTCCATCTGGTTGCGGGGATAGCGAGAAGATCAGGCCCATCATTCCACCAGCACTTGAACTCCCTCTGACTTGGAAGGAGAGCTCGCTGCTACAGGACAGCCTGCCTTCAGTGTTTTTGTCAGTCTCTCATATGACTGGAAGAAACTGCCTAATTAAAGTCTGCAGCATGCCCAGAAGCCCCCACGGCCACCAGGGTTGTTTCCCATACATTCTCAGTGCCTGATGATACATATTCTTCATGTTTATGTGGCACAATACACTGTGCTCCGCGAGCATGAAGTATTAGTGAGCCAATTTCGCCCTCCACGCAGCTCCAGAGCAACCGGAAGGCATCCATGCTCTAATTTATGAGGGGCCAGCATGTGCAATCAATAGGTGCCCCACAGGTTATTAAAGAAGAGAAAGATGGCCCAGGCAGTCCTGTTTACTAACAGGGCAATGGGCTCTTGGCAGCTTCTGGCAAGTGGCCTGCAAGAGATTTACATTTCCTTTTCAGTCCAGAAACAGGGGCCTTCCCTTTGCATCTCAGCTCTGAACTTGAGAACAGGGCCTGATGGAGGCACAGTTTAAAGCACTCTTCGCTGCACTGTAATCCCAGAGGGGGTTCTAGGAGTCAGGAGTCTTGCGGGTAGGGATCAACCCAAAGCTTTAAATATATCCCATTGTGTTTAGAGGCCCCAGGAAACAATAGCATGGCAGGATGGGGATGGGATTTAGGCAGTGGGAGTGGGTGGATGGGTGGTGAGTTCAGACCAATGAAGCAAAAAGAAATAGGCAACCCCTGTCAGGTTGTCAGAGGGGAACTGGTCCTTGGTCAGCCTTGCACATCTCTGCAGAAACTCCTTTATTTGTTTCTCTTGCCTTCTCTTTGTTTGGGGTCCTTTGATTTCAGGGAATCTGCAGTTCTTTTGCAATTTTATTTTCTTCTTAACAGTTCTGGCAGTAGAGAGCAGGTTGGATTTAAAAATAAAACAGTAACAGCATTGGTTATTTGGTTTATTTGGTTAAAGGGCAAAGAGGTCCCCACCATGGTTCACTTTCTAAAAGGCAGAATGTATCATATGCTGATTCTCAAGTTTCAAGATCCCTTCACATTCTTAAAACTTATGTAGATCTATTGGTAGAAATCTAAAATATTTGCTCATTAATTTAAAATGTCATTAATAAACTGATTGTTTATTAACATAAATAACAATTTCATTTTCAAAAGTCTTATCTTCCAAAACAACAGCTAAGTGAAAAGAGTGACAATGCTTCACATTTTTGCAAATGTCTTAAATGTTTAGATTAATAGAAGGTGACTGGACTCTCATATCTACTTCTGCAATCAATATGCTTTGATATGCTATTATGGTTTAATTATAAGAACAAAATATGACTCTACAGCTATGTAGCTGGAAAAACAGAATATTTCATCATTTTTAAATAATTGTGATACTATTTGTCAATACTAAACTCAAATGTAATATTTCTTTTAAGGTGAGTTGCAACATGGGGAATCTAGAAATATATCAGTACACTTTTTTTTTCTATTACATTGAGATCCATTGATTTACTGTGTACTACTAATGACTCTCCCCATGTATGATTTTGCAATATCATGGTGTGGTCTTTGGGAACTATTGGTATATTGAGTTTTGCAGATATTCCAAATGTTGATACACTGCATTATACAAATTTTCTAAAGTCACATTCATTAATGTCACCATTGATCACATTAGAAAAATCCTTACGTACTAAGGAACCTATTAAATTCCATAGTGATAGATACAAGTGTTTCAAAATTTCTATTTTTTTTGGAAATTCAGACTGTTGTTTGCAACAAATTCTACCATGTTTTCTTTGAAGTGATGGGTCCCCTTTGTTCATTTTGATAAAATAGCGACCAAATGCACATTTTGAAGAAATGTCTTTGTCATTTAATTTTTCATGAGGAAAAAATAGTTTTTCCTGAAAAAGATGACTAGATCAACTGACAATTTTAGTCATTGCCTGAGTGTCTTAAAGATAACTGTCATACCTCAGAATGCAGTGAAAATATGTTATACACACTTCCCATTTGGCTCCACAGAATTTTTGAAAAGTGTCAATATTTAGTAAAATTAGTCATTTTTACTGCTTCTTAAATGAAACTGGCATTTGTCTTTTATTGCAGGTGGGTGGCTCTGATGATGGTACATCTCTGTGCTTCCTTTGGTTCATGCTTGAGTGCCCAGAACTTTACTCACCATTGCTTTTGCATCTTCAGTGCAAATGTCAACAAATTTAAACGGGGGAACAAAGTCATAGTATAAGTATGGAAATAATTTTAACTTTGCAAATACCTCGTAAGTGTCTCAGAGACCTTCAGAGATCACAGACCACACTTTGACAACTGGTATAGTAGATACAACAGATGGCTAAATATGGAGACTTCTTGCCCAGCTTTACCTCAGGCTAGTTCTGATTTCTATGGTCATTTTACCCAAGTGTCTGGGTTTTCTTATTTGTACCCTAAACAGGATCAGATTAAATCTTTATCAACTCCCTGTCCCTGTGGAGCACTTTGGAACACTGAACAATATTAATCATTGACTTCTTGTCATTATTATCAACTCTTTCTCCTAAACTGTTTTGTTCTTTTTGATATGCTATTGTCAAGACAAATACATATTTTCTTCCTATCATTTTACAAATTGGAGAGCAAATGGTTGACTCACTGAGTAGCTGCTTCTGGCAGAGAATGAGTTGTAGAGAATGAACGGTCTGAATGGTAGAGAATGAATATCTGTACTCTTGGGGAGAAACTTGGACACCAGAGATATTCTATTTGAATTCTGTATCATTTGTCCTGGAAGACACTTTCAGTTAGTGGGGGGAGTCTTTGTCATGAAATGTAATCCAGAATAATAAGGACCAAGCCTTCAAAATAAAAGGAATATGCATTGTTTGTGAACAGAATAGACCAGACTTGGTGACTTTATGAAAAAAATCTACTTTTATGGAGTGATTTGCATTTGCCTTCAAATGGAAAGTGGCCAGTCTTCCCCTGCTGCCCCTTCTTTGCCTCCTTGTGCATACCAGGTTTTCCTCCCCCTCACCCCCACCGGCAGGTGGAACCTGAGGAACAGAATGTGTAAAGCACAAGAAAAGAGTGGAGAGCTGCATTATCCTGAGTGAAAAGTGTGATGCCTAAAAGGGGCTGGACTCTGACTGGGGAGACACATGAGGGAGGACTGTGGAGATAGGGAAAGCATTTAGTGAGATATCACACACAAACATTTTTCCCTTTTGAGTTTATATAAACCTAGCTAAACAATGGTAACAGCTCTTTCTTTCCCCTCCACCATCTTACATGTAAGTGCTTGAACCCTTCGATAGTAGTGACATTAACCCCTCTCAAAGTCCAATATGCATTTGGTGTGGAGAAGGTAGGTGAATCTGTGTGGTGGAGGCTGAAAAAACTCACCTCCACCTACCCAAGCCACCAGGTAAATGGATGCTCCCCCATTTCTCTCTAAAACCCCCTAAAACCCATGGCAGCTCAGACCTAAGTACTCTTAGGTACTTCTGTTCCCATATACTGAGCTGAGTACTCACCAGGAGTCAGTGCTCCCAAACCCATTTT
>PVHY01007095.1:0-69768 GCA_004024945.1 Uropsilus gracilis
GTGGCGAGCGGGTCCCTCCCGGGGGCTGGAGCCGGCGCCTATGACCTTCAGCAACTATGTACCTGAGGGTCGTGGAGATGGGCGGGTCTCCGGAGGAACGTGGAGGTGGGGCTTGGCTCCCAGGGGCGGCGGGGGTGGCGGGCGGCGAGGGGGGTGGCTCCCAGGGGCGGCGGAGGTGGCGTGTGGCGAGCGGGTCCCTTGATATTGTAAATCTTAAGTAAGCTTAGTAAATATGCTAATCTAGCTCCCTGCTGCTATTGTTCCAAGGTCCAGGTGGGTAATGTTAGATGAACCACCAATTGAGAGAGTGGGTGGTAATCCTATCATGAGGAGTCATGAAATCTCAAGATGAGAGGGGGAGCAAGGGAAAGGGGATCAAAGAAAAAAAGCAATAGGGAAAAGGGACCCTTTCAGGATTTTTGAGGTCAGATTAGCTTGGAGGACCTCAGCTAACCCAGCATGGGGAGCTGACAGTTTTGCTTGAGAAAGAAAAGTGAAAAGATGTGTGAGAGAAAAGAAGACAGGCGAAATTAAATAAAGACAAGTCTATTACTGCACTCCTGGTGAGGTTCACAGACCCTAGAAAAACATCAGTGAAGTCATGCCAATGTTGAGGATGGAGGTTATTTTTTATAGAGGCAGGGTTGTAGGGAGATGGGGCCAGGTATGAGGAACTGAAAGCTTGTTTATTTCCATTACTGTGGTAGGCAAGGTTAGTGAATAAGGTTGGTGGGTGAGGTTGGTGGGCCAGGTAAACATCCTTTGTGGTTATGGACGGAGGGAAACACTTGGGTGGGAAATGTTGGTAGCTGAATTTTGTTTAGCATCTTTAAGGCTCCCCATGGGTGATGATGCCTGGCGCCTTCTAACCAACCTTTCAAAAAGGACTCAGGAGCTGTTGAAACTTTTGGGGGCTCCCAGTGTTCCACTCTTCAAAGGTTAAGAGCTGGATGAAGGTAGAGAAGAGGCAAATTGATGGAGTGCTGAGCTTCTGTGTTGACCTGGAAATGCTCGAGTTGAACCTGGGTTGGATGCGGAATTCACTCCATACTGGTTACAGTGGCTGATGGTAAAAAGGCAAGGATGTGAACTAGTGGTTTTAGACCGACTGCACTAAGACTAATAAGAAACTTGTTAATTTCATTGATCATAGAACTTATTAACTTCTTTCTCATTTATTTCTGCTCTAATTTTTTCCCATTCTACTGTTGTTTTTTTTAATTAGCTCTTCATTTCCAAATTTCTTAAGGCATACATTTAAACTATTTTCAGTCTTTCTTGTTTCTCTATATAGGCTTGGATTGCCATATACTTCCCTCTTAGTACTATATTTGTCATTTCCTATGGGTCCCAGTAGTAAATCATGATTTTGTTTTCTTTTGACTCCATGTTTTTTTTTTAATTTGTCTTTTCATTTACTAGTTAATATACTGGTCATTCAATGGTATATTTTTCAATTTCTATGTAGCAACCGGAGTAGACTTTTGGTGGAATAGCTGCAGCTTCCAATTTATGAATGAGTTTGTCAAGGGTTTTATTCCAACACAGCATCAGTAATCCAGTCACAAACTTAATATTCCATCCATAAAATACAATGTAATATAGGCAATAATAAATCCATGTCCTACATGTCTGCTCTATCACAGTTTTCTACAACTTACCACAATGTTCTTTACCACAATGTGTCTTAGTTGGTCCTCAATGAAAATTGCTTAGCTTTGGAGGGATGTCCACTGGAATGGTTCTACAGGGAAGCCCCTTTGCCATGTATGGTCAGAGAGTAGAGGAGACACTGGAGTCATCTGGTTTGCTCCTGTTCTGAACTCGTCTGTGATCACCTGTTCATTTATACTAAATTCTAGCTAACTCATGAAAGCTACTTCATCTTTATCACTCTTTCACACTCTTGGTAACTAATGGGATTGACCAGTTCCTGTCACTCAGGAGAGAGGTATTATCAGTTATCCTCACACAGGGCAGTAAAACAAACAAAATCAAAAGTGCTGGTTTCCCTCTCAGGGGTGCGACATATTATTCATGATACTCTAAGCATTTCCTAACTTTGCCTTTGGGGATTCTTCTTCTAAACACAAGTTGCATTTTGTAATCCACATGCTCCTTATACTCTACGTTAGAAGTTTTCTAGTTTTATTTAATAAATAAAACTAGTTTTCTAGTTTTATTCTATTTTGGTTAGAGAAGATACTTGATATAATTTCCATTGTGAATTTATTAACACTTGTTTTAAACTGAGTATGTTTTCTACTATAGTTCAAGTGTTATTCAGAAGAATGTGTATAAAAATATTGGTTGGCATGGTGAACTATGTATCTTTTTTAGTCAGTGTGTTCTAATTACACTTTTAAAGGGTATTTTTCATTGTTGACTTGCTGTTTGGTCCATCAGTTCATTGATATGAATGTTGAAATCCCCTAATACTTTTTGCATTACTCTCAGGGTTTTCAGTTTTGTTAATAACTGCTTTATAAAGTTTTATTTAAAAAGTTTACTTCATTTGGGGCATATATATATAAACAGTTTATAAAAAGTTTTATATATATAAATACTATATAAAAACTATCAAAACTTTTTTATTATACATATATATATGAGTGTAGTGTCTTCTTGATGGGTTGATCCCTAATTCAACTATAATGTCCATTCATATACCTTTTTACCTTTTTTAGTCCATATTCCCCCAATATATGTATGATTATCCCTGCAATTTTGAGTCCCATGTGTTTGTAGGATTGTCTTCCAATCTTAAATTTTAAGACACTGTTTTTCTTTGGATATCAGATGGGTCTTCTGGGAATAAGAGGAAATCAGGTTTTATTTTCTGATCCAATAAGCCACTCTTTAACTTTTGATTGCTGAGTTTAGTCCATTGATATTTAGGGTGATTATTTATATAACAGAACTTGCTATATTTGTCTTTACAAATCACAATTTGGTTGTCTCTTTTTTGATGGGCATTCTTTTCTTTGATTTAAGTAGATAAGTTCCTTTTAACATCTCTTGTAGGGGAAGACTGGTGCTGCAAACTTCTTCAACTTTTGTCTGGGTAGGTATCTTTATTTCTCAATTAGAATGAAATTTTAATTTTTACTTTTGAATATCCAATTTTCCTGTACCATTTATTGAATAGCCCTTTTTTCCCTGTTAAGTGTTCTTAATTTCTTTGTTGACTGTATGTACATACAAGTTTATTGTGGGATTCGTGATTCTGCTACATTGGTTTATGTGTCTCTTCTTATAGTAGAAAAATATATTTTTGATAACTATAACTTTATAATAGCTTGAAGTCAAAAACTAAGATGGCCCTGGCTTGTTCTTTCTCAAATGTGCTTTTGCTATTAACAGTTTTGTTTCTTTTATAAATTTATATTTTTCATATTAAAAAATGCCAATGGAATCTCGATTAGGGATTGTACTTAACCTATAAATAACTTTTGATAATGTGAACATATTAATAATATTAGTTCTTCAATGCAAACAATTAGGATACCTATTGCTTTGTCTTTGATGTCTTTAACTATTATCTTGTAGACAACAGGGTAAAGATATTTTGCAATTTTCTTTGTTTCAGATTATATTTTTATATCTCCATAAGGTATTATAGTTGCAGTATACCCATCAACAAATCACGTGTAGTCCAGAATCAAAGTCTATTGTGTTTCCTTCCCTCATTGTTCTTACCCTCCTCCATGGCTTCCATCTTCTAGATGTTCCAGTTCTGTAGTCAGAGGAACATTTTCAGGGTTAGTTTTAAGTTTGCCCTTTCCTGACTTTTAGTTTCATTACTCTATATTCCACATATTAGTGACATTTTCTAGAATCTATTTTCCCCTTATGACTTGTTTCATTTAAAACTATCTTTTTAAGCTCCATCCCTGTTACTCCAGATGACATGAATTTATCTTTTTGCATCAATGAGTAATATTCTATTATGCATTATATACATCTTGATCCATTCTTCTGTTCTGGATCACTTAAGTTGTTTACATAATTTAGCTATGGCAAATAATTCTTTAGCAAATATGAGAGTGAAAGTTATTGAATTAGTGTTTGTGAATTTTTTTATTTCTAGATGTGGAATTACTGGATCCAATGAAATATTATTTTTAAATATTTTGAGATATCTCCATAAGGCTTTCCATAAGTGCTCTACTAAAAACTTCATTGGGATGTGCACATCTGGTATCTTTGATATAGACCATTCTTAAAGTTGTGAGAGGATATATCATTGTGATATTTATTTGTCATTCTTTGATGATAAATGATGAACATTTTTTTCCTGTGCATGTTTTCAGTCCATGTATCTTCTTTGTATAAGTGTCTGCTTAGTTCTTCCAAAAATTTTTTCATTGGGATATTTATTTTTTTATTGGGTTTTATGAGGCTTTTCAGTTTGATTTAATACACACACAGTTTGTAGTCCCTGCTGTTGTAGATGATTCCCTAAAGATATCACTAAAGCTTATATCATGAAAAGTTTTGCTTATGCTTTCTTTTATGTATTTATTGTTTCAGATCTTATATTCAAAGATACTAACAATTTTTAAAGAATATTTAAATGTGTTTTGTGTTAGTGGTCTATTTTCATTGTTTTGCATGCAACTGTCCAGTTTTCTCAACACCATATATTGAAGAGACTATCTTTGTTCCCATGTATAATCTTGCTTCCTTTGTCATTGTTTAACTGTCCATATAGGTGTGGGTTATTTGCTGCTGCAATCTCAATTCTACTCCATTCATTCTCATCTCTGTTTTTGTCCCAGTATTTGACTAAAATATAAATTGATATCTGGAAGTGTGATATCGTCATTATGTTTCTTTCTGTTAAGATTGCTTTTATTATTTGAGGTTTTTTTTTATTCCCTATACATTTCAGTACTGTCTGTTTCAGTTTACAATAAAATGTCATTGATACTTTTTGTGAGGATAGTGGTAAGTCTCTACATTGCTTTGGAAAAGATGGCCTTTTTGAAAATGTTGATTCTCCCAATCCATAAGCAGGCAATATTTTGCTCCTCTTTGTGACTCCTCTGTTTCCTTCACTGATGTCTATAACTTTCTCTTATAAATAGTTTACCACCTTTGTTTGGTTTATCTACATTTTTTTTGCATGCAATTATAACTAACATTACTTTATTCTTTTCTTCTTCTATCTCAAAAGGCAATTGATTTTTGTGGGTTGCCAGTGTGCTAAACTAGTTATTTTGATAGATTTTCCAAGAAATTTTCAACTTTATCAATATTAGCATACTATATGCAAAAGATGATAACTTTATTTCTTTTCATTTTCTTTTTCACCTTTATTATTTTTTATATTGCCTTTCCTCATGGAGCTGAATAATTATCAGTGTTTCTTTATATTATTATATTATTTTTCTCATTCTCTACCAATATCTTTGTACTTTTGAATCTTTAAGTACACTAAGTCATTAGTCCATTTGATCTAGTTTACTGCTGTGACATCTTGAACTTTGCATTTCCCATATTTTTTTTTTAAATTCTGAAAAACTCCATATTTATCTGATTTAGGACAATGTTTTCTATTTTAAGCTCATTGATTTTATTTATAGGGAAATTTATATTTTTTCTGAGTTTTTAAAATTTCTGTGAAATTTTTTTCATTGTAATATTAAACTCCTTATCTGATATGAAGAACATATATTCCATTTATATGAAATTGGGTTCTGGAGACTTGTTTTCTATGTTTGCTATATTTCTCTGAAGATCCATGTTGCTGTTTCTAGTGGTTTCTTATCATTTCTTTTGCTTTGGAACCCAGCTGATGTAAGTGGGTCTTCCTCTGGGAAGACCTTCCCCCTCACTGGTCAAGGCTTTCACCTTTCTGTGAGAGCAGTTGTTTGGGTACAACAGAAGACTACAAGACCTCTCTCCACTCTGGTACCTCAGATGTTACAAGTTCAATATTTTACCAGTTTCGGCTGGTGCTATTATTGTCTTGGAGTTTACATGGTATGTGGCTGATCTGATACATATTTCAGTATGGATCTCTATTTTTTTGTGTTTGGTCATGTTCTGGTTGTGTGTTCTGGGAAGTAGCAGGTACATTGACCATCTGACACTTCCCTCAGTGCTTATACTGGATCTTACTGGTCTGGGAAATGTTTGAGACACTGATGCATTATTGTAGGAGGTCAGAATACTGCTGGTAGCTCCCTGAGCATGAGTCCTGATTCTCGGGTCTGGATAGGAATTGTTGGTTTTGTCTTCTTTAAATACCTCTAGGTATTTTATTGGTTTTGATCTGATTATAAGTGATATCAGTTTTAAACTTATTTTTCAAATGAGAGAGTACAGAAATGTTAGTGATGTCTATATGTTACTATTTTATTTTACTGCTTTCATTGACTAGATATACTCTTTTTGTGGAATCTTTGGAATTTTTCTATATAAAATAATGTTCTCTTTCAACAAAATTTTTAAAGCCCTAGCTGGAAAAAGGAAGTAAAAGACAAGAAATTAATCTAAATTTAAAATGAAAAAGTGAAAGGATCACTATTTCTACATGACATGATGATATACACAGAGAATTCAAATTGTATTGAAAAACTGCTAGAAAAAATATATGACTATAATGTATTGACAGTATACATACTCAATACACAAAACTCAGTGGTATTTCCATTAACAATCAATATATTAGAAGGGAGAAAAACAACTTTATTTATAATTGTAAAAGTAAGAGTAAATTTCCTGGAACAAGCATAATGAAGTGTTTCAAGAACTAACAGTTTGAAACCTGTAAGACCGTTAATAGAAATATTTGAAGACAGAAATAGATTGAAATACATCCCATACTCATTTATTAGAAGAATAAACATCATTGCAATGTTCATATCATCTAAAATAATTTACATATTCAATATAATATCTGTCAAATTTCTGATAATATTTTACGAGGAAATAGAAGAAATAATTATGAAATTTGTATGGAACTACAAAAATCACCAAATAGCTATCTTGAAAGAAAATAAGAAAAAATGGAAGTATCACATTTCTCAGCTTCAAACATTAATAAAATAATATAATATAATAATACTGAAGCAAAAACATAAATGCAAAACAATGAAATAGAGTATAAAATCTGGAATTAAATGCAAGAAATATGAACAGTTAATCATAGCTTCAAAGGTCCTATGTCATACAGTGGGAAAAAGAAAACCTTTTAAAAATGATGTTGGGAAGCATGGATAATCTTGTGCAAAATAATCAAACTATATCTATACTTAACTCCAGTTACAGAAATTAATTCAAAATGGTTCAAAGATATGGATATGTGTAAAAAGTTGACTACAGGGTGCGAGAAAGGACAGCGAAAGAGATGGCTCAGGCACAGAGGCTGAGGGTTGATTGGAAGCATGAACCAAACAGCCACTTTATTGTCTTTGGCAAGTGATATTTATGAGGCAAAATAAATGTTTTATGACCAGTGAAACAAGGGAGACAAGTGGCTAATGCACAATTAAATTGAGTAAAATATTAGTTTCCCAGAGATAATTGAGGGCAGGGGGTTCACTAATAATTGTTGGTATGTCTTCAAGGAATATTTCTTAAGATAATCATTGGAGGAATGGGGACCCTGCTGCCTACCAGAGGTCAATCATGCCATTCCATCTTCAGTGTTCTGAACACACATAAGAGTGGAATGAAGTTTTCTTCATCCACAGCCTGAGTCTTGACCAGTCCTATCCTGTAGCTCCTGATAGATATAACTACAAAAACAATAAAACACTTAAAAGAAAACATTGGTGGTATACTACATAATGTATATTACAAAGATGCATTTGGGGACACAACCAATATAGTAAGGGAACAAAAGCAAAAAATAAGAAAGTTGTACTATATCAAACTTAAAAGGTTTTATACCTCAAAATAAAGCATCACAAAAACAAGAAAACCACCTACAGAATGGGAAAAATATTTACCCATTAAACATCTACAAGTATGTAATTTTCAAAATATACACACTCTACAATCCAACAACAAAAAAATAGTCCAATTTTTTAAATGGGCATAGGACCTAAATAAACTTTTTTTTCTAAGAAAGGTATTCAGAAAGCATGAAAAAATATGTTCAGCATCACATATAAGGGTAATAAAAACCATAATTAGATATCACTTTTTCCCTTTGAGTATGACACATATCAGGAAAAGTGTAAATAATAATGTTAAATAGGATGTGGAGAAATAGGAGCTCTAATTCACAGATGATGGGAATGCAAGTTGGTACAAACTTTATGGAAAATGATATGGCAGTTTCTTAAAAAAATAAAAAGGGACATCCTATATGAAATATCTCTACTATTTACCCTAATATATGAGAATGCTAATAAAAAATACATGTGTATACTTATGTTCATAGAAGCATGATTTTCAATTTATGAAACCAATCTAATTGCCCAAGGCATAAAGAAGTTGTAGAATGTGTATCCAATGGAACAATACACTATTTATTTATTGCACTATTTATTATAGCCATTTAGAGAGATGAAATATATCCTTTTGGGGAAAATTAATTCACTTTGAGATAATTATGCTAAATTATGTAAATCAAAAAGTGAAAGACAGATATCAGGTGGTTTCATTTATCATGGAACATAAGCAACGAAACATACCCTGTTGAGATATGGGATAAACAAATAGTGGACTTAGTGAAAAGATCTACTGGCTAACAGCGGGGATAGTGGACAGGCAAGGGGTTGGAGGAGAGAATTTGCTTGGACATTGGCATGGTGGTATGCTAAAGGGTAACTCATGTCTACAAATGGAGGAGAATAATATAACTCCAAAATTATAGGAGAAAAAAAGTAAAATGGAAAAAAATTGTCTTCTAATATTGCCTTTATTTGCAATACTGAAATATTTTATTTATTTTTCTTCATTAATCATGATAGGGAGAAAGGGATTCTGGCAGGCTTAAACTCAAAAATCCTTCCCAGATTTTCCTAAACCAGATTCAAGCCTATTGCAAGTTGGACAAATGCCTTTACTAACATGTAAGCTTTCGTAGACTCACTACCTTTGTTTTTCAAATTACTGCTGCCCACCTCACCACTTGTTCCAGCTCAGACTGCAGGAAGGAAAAAAGATCTTTCAAAGAAGTTTATACCTGTAGCTTGCCCTATATCTCAAGACACTTTACTTTCAACATACTTTATACCGGGTTCTTGCAATCTGCAACTCTTTACTAAAATTTTTTTCTTTCTTTTTTTTTTTTTTTTGAGACTAGGTTTCACTATTTTTGCCTGTGGAACCGCAGGCTCATGTTGCCTGGGGTACCACAGACTCAAGCAAGCCTCAGACTCAGCTTCCCAGGTAGCTGGGATTACAGGCGTGCGCCACCACACCCAGCTATTTTTTGGGACTAGGTCTCGCTGTGTTGCCCCAAGTGGAACTTGAACCGCCATCCCTAGCTCCTGCCGCTTCATAGACTGAAGCTTACAGGCACGAGCCACTGTGCCCGGCTTTCTTTACTAAAATTTCTAAAGCCAGAACAGACTCTTGAAGTGAATTGACTATTTATTACTAAACAAAGTGATTACCTATATACTACAAGATAATCATATAAGAAACTCTGATTAAACCTGTCATTGCCAAACTCTTTGTCCTTTAGTAAATCAACATCTGATAATATGACCACATGTTCAATCACACAGAGTTCAGCAACACATGTTCCAAGTGCAGGGCATCCTTCCTTCTTGGTGTGTTCCAACTTTTCCATACATGAAATCAAAGACATGATGTTGTCTTCTTCTAGCTGCTTCGTCTTTACTTCAGTAAGTATTAAAACCTCTAAGACTCAGGAACCAGCAAAGTCCATTTACTCCCACCTCATTCATGGTCACTCCAAAATTTGAATCAATAGAAGACAAACCTCCAAACTCCTTTTACTCCTCCAGCATACTCACTAAAGTTATGCATGCTGAGACCATAAGTTTAACAGTCCAGGCTCAAGGCCCCGGGCCTCAGGCCACCTGGCTATGCAGCCACTCATATGTTCTTTCTCCTCAAAGCAAATGGCTGATTCCTCTCTTTGTTCTAAAACTCTATTTATATTATATTTCCTACCAATACAGGACTCAGGAAGGAGACCTGTCAGTCAGCTCACATCACAAATCACTTTGCTTTTCCTTCTTCCTCTCTTTTCTATGAATTCTAATTTAAAAATTTTTAATGCTGAGGCAACAGAAGTACCTCCTTTATCAATATATGTATCAGTTATGTTAATACAAGCACCAACTCCAAAGCAACAGAGAAATAACTCCTTTTTCCTAGTTTATAAATCTATTGGGAATGTTAATGGGAGTACCCAAGGGATGCCCTCCAATAATCACACTGGTTGGGACTATTTAGCACTGTATTGAATAAGAATGGTAACAATGGGGACCTTTGTTTCATTCCTGATATCAGTGTAAACATTTTCAACTCATTATCATGGAGTATTATATTAGCTGTGGTTTTTAAATTATATGGTCTTTATTACATAGAGGGGCATTCCATCTATACTTAATATGCTCTGTGCTTTTATAATTTACTGATTTTTAATTCTGTCAAAACATAGTTTGTATCTATTTCACAGTCTATAGTTATGATATATCACATTTATTAGTTTGTGTATCCTTGCATTCCAGAGATAAATCTGATTTGACCATGGTCAATAATACTTTTATTCTACTGCTAATGTTTTATTTGAGCCTTTGCATCTATATTAATCTGAGATACTGATGTGTCTACTTTTCATTTCCTGTAGTGTTGTTTTCTGAATTTGATATCAGCATACTACTAACCTTGTAGAATGAATTTATAATGTGTTCTTCTCTTAGATTTTATGGGAGTGTTTCAGAAAGATGGGCATTAATACTTTTATAAACATTTGCCATAATTCACCAGTGAAAACATCTCATCCTGGGTTTCTTTCATTGTGAGCATTTTGAACACGGATTTACTCTCCTTATTAGGAACTGACCTGGTCAAATAATTTAATTTTTTTGATTCAGTCTTGGTAGAATATGCTTTTCAATAATTTTGTCATTTATTCTAGGTTTATTCTGTTAGTATATTGTTATTTTTTAGAGAACTTTGCTATGATACTTTTGAGAGTGCAGTTGAGTTGTAATATCTCATCTTTCATTTTTAACTTTGTTGATCTGTTATTGAGAAAGGAGGATAGGTTCTTTTATTAAAAATCATTTAGCTTTTCCTAAACCAGAGAAAAATCTTTAACTTGCTATTTGCTACAAAATCAGCAAAAACCTTTAACATGTACTAGTTACCTTTATCATTCAGATTTTGGTTTCTTGCCTCATGGCCCTTTTCCAAACTGAAGAGAAAAAAAAACTTTAAACCTCTCTCTCTTTTTCCTGCCCCCTTCAGTGTTCTACACCCACAGTCCTTTACTATGTAATTTTAAAACCAGACCAAATTCTTAAAGTGATCAAACTAGTTATTACTAAACAAGAAAATTACTATATGAATATATACTACAAGATAAACATGAATAACCTTGTTATCCCACCATCATCCAAAATCATCTTTAGTCCCGGGTCACCTTATTACAATGTCCAATTAATCTGAGTTCGGCAGCATGTGTTGAAAAACCAGGGCATTCCTCTTTTCCTCCTTTAATGCCTGTTTCAGCTTTCTCCAAACACATGGTTTAAGACATGATGTCTTCTTTTTCTCTGAAGGCATTCTCACAACTTTAGGCAGTATTAAAAACCCCAAGATGCAGAAACAAGCATAAAGTTCATTTTCTTAGGCCTAGCTCATGGCCTCTCCAAAAACATCTTAGTCAAACCAGATAAAACAATCTCCAATGTGAAGTTTAAATCTCCAAACTCTTTAGACTCCTTCAGCACAGACACTCAGCTTATGCATGCTAAGGCCATAAGTTCACCAGTCTGGCCAACAGAAGGCTGCAGACTCCAGGCAATCTTGGTATTATCAACCTCCATTCTCTTACGAAAAACGCTGAATCCCTTATCTCTCTCTTAGGTCTCTTTTATACCTCTCTTCTTGTTTCCTGCCCTTACTTGGAGGTAGTCTTGTCTATTATCTTACCTCACAAAAGTCTTGTTCTCCTTCCTCCTTCCATTCTGTTCTTCTGAAAGGAAACTATGAATTCTAATGAAGGTTAGTACCACACCTTTGCATGCTGTTCCTGAAATTTACAATTCTAAATCAACAGGGAAGTAACTCCTTTTTTAAGCTACTATCAATGCATGGCATCAGCTATGTTAATAGTAGACAAGTCCTCAAACAGATATAATTCTTTTCATTTTTTACTCAGTTCAGCTAAAGGTTTTCTTTTATTTCTTTTGCTTATTTTTTTCAAAGACCAATCTTTCAAGTTTTTAATATTTTCTGTCATTTTAATATTCTTTACTTCATTTATATTTGTCTCAATTTTTATATTTCCTTTCTTCTATCTTGAATTTCAAGCTTGAAATTTCTTTGAGATTTAAGATATGGATGTGACTTTCTAATATTTCCAAGAACATGAGAAATATTTGCTTTTTCATCCTCTCTCCCTCCCTCTTTCTCTAAGCCCATTTATAGTTTTTAGGTAACTCAATCTTCAACTATTTTAGCAACTCCCAAACAACTTTTTTAGAGTGGATAACCAGCATTGTATGAGGGTTCCAATTTTTCATATTTGACAATTATTATTGACACTATTTTTTAGTCAATTATTTAGTCAATTATTATTTTAGTCAATTATTATTGACATTATTTTTATAGTCATCTTGGAATCTCATTGCATTATGGGTTTTTTTTTTTTTGAGTCATCTTGATGACTATTTTGAGGGATTTTATGTCTTACTGGTCTTTTGTAAATCTTTGGGTAATGTCTATTCTGATCCTTATCCATGATTTAATTGTATTATATGTGTTTTTATTGAGTTATAGTAGTACTTTATACATTCTAGATACATATGATTTGCAAAGAAAAAAATTCCCTTCCATTTCATGTTTTATCATTTCACTTAATTGACAGTGTTCTTTAAGTGCAAAGTTTTCTTTCTGATGAAGTCAAATTTGTTTTCTTTTTCTTCTTGTTCTTTTGGTGTCATGTAAGAAATGATTGACTACACTAAGATTAAAATTTACATTTTCTTCTAGGATTTAAGAAATTTCAAATGTGACATTTAGGTATTTTATTTATTTTGGGTTAGTTTTTGTATATAGTGTCAGATAGGGTTTCAAATTCACTCTTTATATGTGAATATTCACTTGCTCTCATATCATCAATATTAATATACTTTCTCCCATTTGAATCTTCTTGCCACCCAGTTGCAAAGAAAATATACATATTTTTAAAAATAATTTATTTATATATATTTCACATCAATTTAATTTCTATTTAATCTCCAGGGGTCACCCACCACTTCCCCTCCCTGATCACTCCAGGTGGTCCCCACCCTTCCATTGCGCAATTTCATTTGGTTGTCCATATTTTAGTGAAACCATTTGGATTCTTTTTCTTTCTGACTCATTTCTGCTAGTATGATTTCTTCTAGGTACATCCATGTTTCCATAAATTCATCAAATTTGTCATTTTTAATTGATGAGTAATACTCCATTGTGCATATATATACCACATCTTCTTCATCCATTCATCTGTTTCGGGACATTTGGGTTGTTTCCATGTCCTTGCAATTGTAAACAGTGCTACAATAAACATCCCAGCACAGGTGTCCTTTTGTACCCACATTGAGGACTCCTTTGGGTAGATTCCCAGAAGAGCAATTGCTGGTTCAAATGGTAGTTCCATTTTCATTAGTTTGAGGGTCCTCCACACTGCTTTCCATAGTGACTGGAACAGTTTACATTCCCATCAGCAGAGTCTCCATATCCATGTCAGCACTTATTGTTGCTGTTTTTTTGTTGTGGGCCATTCTTACTGGTGCAAGGTGGTATGTGATTGTGGTTTTGATTTGTATTTCTCTGATTCCCAGTGACATTGAGCATTTTTTCATGGTCCTTTTGGCCATTTATATTTCTTCTTTGGAGAAGTGCCTTTTTAGTTTTTCCCATCTTTTGTTTGGGCTTGTTTTGTTTTTGTTTAGTTGTGTAAGTTCCTTATGGATCTTATCAATCTTATCTAAATCCTTATCAATCTTGTGGAGGGCATGAATTTTTTCCCGTTTGGTTGGGCTTCTTTTAGTTTTTTCTGTTGTTTTTTTCTTTTGCTGTACAGAAGCTTTTTAGCTTAATGTAGTCCCATCTGTTTGTTTTCCCTCAGTTTTTTGCCATCTGCAGATGTTTCTAAAAAGGGATTTCTGAATTGTACTTCATGAAAAGTTTTGCCCAGGTTTTCCCCTATGTATGTTATGGTTTCAGGTCTGACATCTAAATCTTTTATCTATTTTGAGTTCGTTTTTGTACAAGTTGTGAAGATGTTGTCTTGGTCCATTTTTTGCAAGACTTAGTCCAATTTTCCCAACATAACTTATTGAAGAGGCTATCTTTGCTCCAATGTAAGTTTTTCACTCATTTGTCAAAGATAAGTTGACTATATATGTGTGGTTTTATTTCCGGGCTCTCAATTCTGTTCCATTGGTCTGATCGTTGGTTTTTATACCAGTACCATTCTATTTTAATTATTATTTTAATTATTATGGCTTTGTAGTATAACTTGAAGTCTGCAATAGTTAGGCCTCCATACTCTATTTTTTGGCCAGGAAGTTTTTTGATATTCGAGGACTTTTGTTACTCCATATGAATTTCTGTAATTTTTGTTCTATCTCTTTAAAGAATGTCATTGTAATTTTTATAGGGATTGCATTGAATCTGTAGATTGCTTTTGGTTGGATGGCTATCTTCATGATGTTTATTCTTCCAATCCATGAGCAAGGGATGTCTTTCCATTACCTTATGTCTTCGTCTATCTCTTTTAGCAGCATTTTAAAGTTTTCTTTGTATAGTTCTTTCATGTGCTTTGCTAGGTTTATTCCCAGATATTTATTTATTTTTGGTGCAATGGTAAATGGGATGACTTTTTTAATTTCTTCTTTTTCTGCTTGACTTTTTGCATATAGGAATGCTACTGACTCTTTTGTGTTTATTTTGTAACCAGCTACCTTACTGAACTGGTTTATTGTTTTGAGAAGTTTTTGTTTAGATTTTTTGGGGTTCTCTAAATAAAATGTCATATCATCTGCATCTAATAATAGCTTATTTTTCTTTTCCTATTTGTATCCCTTTTATATCTTTCTCTTGCTTTATTTCCCTGACTAGAATTTCCAGTATAATGTTAAAAAATAGTGGAGAGAGTAGGCATCCTTGTCTGGTTCCGGATCTTAATTGGAATGATTTTAGTTTTTCCTTATTTAAGATGATATTTGCTGTAGGTTTGTCATAGATAGCTTTTATTATGTTGAGGTATGTTCCTTTGATCCCCAATTTTTCAAGCGTTTTGATCATAAATGGGTGCTGGACTTTGTTGAATGCTTTGTCTGCATCAATTGATATGACCATGTGATTTTTGTTTTTTTCTCTTGTTGATGTGGTGGATTATGTTAATTGATTCCCAGATGTTGAACAATCCCAGTGCCTTGCGATAAATCTGACTTGGTTGTGGTAAATAATACTTTTTATGCATTGTTGCATCGATTTGCTAGGATTTTGTTTAAAATTTTTGTGTCTGTGTTCAGTAGGGAAATTGGTCTATAGTTTTCTTTCTTGGTGCTGTCCTTATTTGGTTTTGGTATGAGAGTGATATTTGCTTCATAGAATGTGTTTAGGAGCTATCCTTCTTTCTAAATTTTTGGGAAAAGTTTTAGTAATATAGATGTTACTTCCTTCTTGAATGTCATGCAGAATTCATTTGTAAAGCCATCTGGTCCTGGGCACTTGTTTTTAGGGAGAGTTTTTATGACAGTTTCAATTTCGCTGCTTGTGATTGAATTATTTAGGTTCTCTATTTCTTCTTTGCTCAATTTTGGGTAGTTGTATTTCTCCAGGAATCTGTCTATCTTGTCCAGGTTGTTGTATTTTTTTCCATATAGCTGTTCATAGTAGTCCCTGATTATGCTTTGGATTTGTGTCTTTTGTAATTTCTCCTCTTTCATTTGTGATTCTATATATTTGAGTGTTTTCTCTTCTTTTCTTTGTGAGCTTTGCAAGGGGTTTGTCAATTTCATTTAATTTTTTCGAAGAACCAGCTCTTAGATTTGTTGATATTTTGGAGTTTTTTTAGTTATTAGGTTATTTCTTCTTTTATCTTTATTATTTCTTGTCTTCTGCTGGGTTTTAGGTTTTCCTCTTGGTCTTTTTCTAACTTTTCAAGCTGGGATATGAGGTTTTTTCTTTGGATTGTTTCTTGGTTTTTGATATGGGCCTGTATTGCTATAAACCTTGTCCTTAGATATGCTTTTGCTGAGTCCCAGACATTTTGGAATGTTGTGTATTCCTTGTCATTTGTTTCAAAGTAGGTTTTAATTTCCTTGATTACCCATTCTTCATTAGTAGCATATTTTTCAGTCTCCATGTATTGGACTGTCTTCTGGCTTTCTCGTCATTGTTGATTTCTAGTTGGATATCTTTATGTTCCGAGAAAATGTTGGTATAATTTTAATTTTTGTGTATTTGTTCAAGTTTTGTTTGTGTCCTAATATGTGGCAATTTTAGAGAAGGGTCCATGTGCATTTGAAAAGAAGGTGTATACCTTTCCTTGTGGGTGCAGTGTCTGTGGATACCTACTAGATCCATTTGGTCTAGGTCCTCCTTTAAAGCTTTTGCATCTTTGTTTAGTTTCTGTTTTGCTGATCTGTCCTTCAGTGAGAGTGGGGTGTTAAAGTCTCCTACAACATATGTGTTTTCACCAGTATTTGTTTTCAGTTCTGCAAGTATCTGTGTTATGGATCTTGGTTCTCCCTCATGTGGTGGATATATGTTGATAATTGTTTTGTCTTTTTGGTGGGTTGAATGATGTACCATTAGATAGTGTCCATCTTTATCCTTTGTCACCTTTTTTTATTCTGAAATCTGTTTTATCCACTATGAGAATGGCTACCTGTGCCCTTTTTGGGGGACCGTTCACTTGTAGAATAGTTCTCCATCCTTTCACCTTCAGTCTACGCTTACCTTTAGGGATTAGATGTGTTTTCTGGAGACAGCAGAATTTGGGTTCTGTCTTTTGATCTAGTCTGCAACTCTGTGTCTTTTGATTGATGAGTTTAGACCCTTGACATTTAGAGTGATTATTGATGTGTGAGGTTCTAGTGTTGATTATCTAGAGGTTTTTTGTGGTTCTGTTGGTTTTCTGTTATGTTTATTCTATTTATTCATCTGTGGGTTTTGGTCTTGAGGCTTCTTCCAATATTTCTTGGAGTGGTGGTTTGGTGGTAGCAAATTTTTGGAAACTTTGTCATAGATGGTTCTAATTTTTTCTTCATAAGGACAGCTTTGCATGGTAGAGAATTCTTGACTTTCAAAAATATGGAAAGCTTCTCGAATTTGTGTGTCATCCTTGTGCAGGGGCCATGCTAATCTTCTCCATATTGTTCCTATTTTAGTATATGTGGTACTGAAGCAAACACAAGTATACATATTCTATTGTATCCCATAGGATACTCCTATATATCATCTAAGATAACTATAAAAATAAATAATAAAATAATAGAATGTATGCATGGATTTATTTAACTATCTTTACACCAATACTTCACAGTGTTACTTTTTGTACTTAATTTAGTACATAAAAATAAGTTCATATTTGGAATTGGACTTTGTTGAACTTATAGGTCAGTTTGGTAGAATATTGTCATTTTAAAATATTAGATATTATGATCCATGAGAATGAGATGTCTATTTAGGTTTTCTGTGTATTTTTTCATAATTTTTTGTTTTAGAAGGTAACTTTCATACTCCTTTTTTTAAAATTCACTCTTAAATACATTTTTCTTTTATGATATTATAAATAAAATTGGTTATTAATTTTATTTTCAGTTTATTTTCACCTTCTTCATTCTGCCTAATTTATGTTATATAGAAATGGAGATTCAGCTCCCCACCAGATGTCACTGTCAACATGTTAGGAGAAAATGGGATGTTTACTAACCTAACTATGTGCACTTTGTTCTTTCTTGTTGATATTGGGTGTGTGTAACTTCTCAGCTCCTCGTTCTTTAGTTGGAGTTAAGGGTGAAACTTAATGGTGATCTCATTAAGCTTTGTAGAAGTAAAAGCATATTTCACTATTGCATGCTTTTACTTAGCTGACTAAATTTCTGACTAGCCCATTGACATAGAGCACTCTCTGCTTGTTTCCTTCAGGCATGGTAGAATATCAGTTTTATTCTGAGCTGTGCTGAAATCATGAAATGGGTGAATACCAACACTTCCTTTTGCCAGATGAGAAATGAGTGATTAACTTAATGTTTTACATTGTTCATGTCACCCAGTGATAGAGAAAACTACTGGCTCCTTTTGGATGGGTTGGAGAATATGTGGTTTGTTTGAATATAAGTTGGGGAATATGGTTGCTAATTTCTTTCAGTTGGTATTTCGGAAACAGAGTAGGGTGGGGATTGCCAGGAAGAATATCTGTTGTCAATTATCATGTCATTTGGTTATGGAAAACAGACTTTACTTTGAAGCTTTTGTTTGTTTTGTTTCATTTTTGTCTGCTTCTTGATAGTTTTAGATGGAAAGCTTCTAGATGGGTATATGTAGGATATATGGAGGGCAACCAGCAAACTCAGGTAATTTTCCATTATATACTCTAATATCCCTCATGTACCATAGTCCTTAAGAAGCTGACCCATTCTCCACCCTTCAAACTTCATTGTCTCCACCTTTCAAACTTCATTATTAGTTGAAGTTGGGAGCTTCTAAGATGAATGGGTTTATACCATATTAGCAGAATAGGATGTTAGCTGCATCATTTTATAGGAAAACATATTCTATAATAGCTTCAGTATTCTTAGTCAGGTATTTAAAGTAAATTTAAAAATTAACCCAAGTGTCTCAAGTGATAATTAATTCATAGAAATATAGGACTAAAGAAGCACTTAGATGATAGAGTGTCACCCACTCATTTTACAATTACGAGATCAATATTCAGAAATAAAGCTGACAGTAAGTCATGCAGAATGTAAGGAAATGTACCAGAACTAGGAATTAGGCATTTGAACTCCTAGTCTTTTTTGTTAAACTATGCTACCTTTCTAAATTTTTTAAACCCAAAATGTCAATTAAAAACCCACTTTGTGTTCTTTGGTTGTGTTATATTTTCTGTATTTTTTCATAAAGTTTTGTTTCAGTAAGTTAGATAGTCTTCCATTTATACCAGGATTGACTTGTAACCAGGAAGAAGGTGCAGAAGCATTCGTGGTGATCATGAAAGATACACATTCAGGGGAAAGAAAATGAAAATGCCCCAAAACTTATTTTTTGCAGTATCAGTTTTAGAAAGTCATTTGTTAATATTTAGTCAATTCATCAAAATCATCAGGAAGAATTCCAGCATTCCAGATTTGATATGTATTCAGGCTTGGGAATATGTTTGCCACAGAATCAACTATTGTCCCCACTTCAGAAAAAACTTTCATTCAGAATTTCATTAGTGATGATTAACTTTAACTTTTTAAGGTAAGTATACTAGACCTAGACCCTTTTCTCTGATTACTGAAATATCAGGGATCAGAAGAATCTTTAATCTTTATGCTTTCTCATAACACTTTCATATCTATTATCTCAAACCATCTTGAGATGCTGGATAAGAATATTGATGCCAGAGATTTTTATTCCTCTTTTGTCAGATGCAGTTTGAAATATTTTTGATATTAAATTAAAGTTCTGAGATTATAAACAGGAAATAATAATGATGAAATTTGGAATAAATACAGATAACCTGACTTTCCACTTGATTGGTATCATAAAAAAGAAGTACGGACACTCAAGAAACTTAGTGTCTTACTGTTTACTCAATCAACTGAAACCGTATTCCTGAATAACTTGATTTAGCCAGGGCAATTATTTTCTGTCTTGCTTTTTATGACTAGATCAATTTGTTTAATGTGTCACCAACTTTTTGGAAACTAAATTATTTTTACAGAAAATGTTTTTAAAATAAAAATGATATCGGTCCTTGAAGCTTCAGGAAGGGGAGAACTTGCTATGAAACACTTTCACCTGATGAAAATTTGTGTATGAAAGGTTTGGATTACAGTTCTTACTGATGAGTTTAGTATTTGTGAGGTTTGGTCTCACTTGAGGTATGTTAAATAGAAAGTTAAGAAAATATAAGGAGAAACAGAAAGAAAAATAGAACTATAGAAGAGATAGAGAGAAACAGAGGCAGAAACACATAGAAGGTAGGTGAGATGCAATAAAAAGTTGAGAGAGATCAGAGTATGATTGAGACAGTGATTCAGATAGTGAATGAGACAAAGAATTTTAAGAGTAAGCATAAAATAGAAAAGCTGTATGAAAGAGAACAGAAATAAACAAGATGGAGGGAAAAGAAAATGAGTAGAATAGCATGCAAGGAAACGAAATGAATGGGACAGAGAAATGAGTGAAAAAAAAGAGAAATGATAAAGGAAGATTTTTTAAATGCCTAAAATGTAAAATAGATTTAAAGTGCAAAATATATCTTATAAAATAATTATTTTAATTTTAAATTCATTCCATGCATAAAGCTCTATAATGAGACAATAAATTACTGTCAGTACTATGGTTTCAGAATGACAAGTGAGAGTGATGTGCAGTGGAATACTAACAATAATCTCTTGAATCTTTACATTTCTTTGTCATTTTAAAGTGTACAATGCCTCTTAAAATCACATTGTCTTGTGGAAAATCTTCTTTGGGGCTGTATATAATCTTTTTAATTTATACATTTTTTAATTGAAAATTCAGAAAGAAAATGTGGGTTTACAGACCATTTGCAAGGAAACATATAAAAATGCAAGTAATAGTTATATACAAATATATTATTGCCTTGCTCTTTTCTGTTAATGGAATGAAGTTTTCTGTTGACTAGCAAGTAATGTTGTGATTAATGAGAATTTGGATGCTGTACTTTAAGCCAATAGTTTTACATATTTCAGATTACACAACAGGGCCATTGTTTTCCCAGAAAATTTTTTATGTTGACAAGAATTATCACATAACAGGGTTTCAGTCTTCCAGAGACTCCTCTGTTTCATATACTTAAAATATAAAACCTGATGGCTTGGTACATTTATATTGTGGAATGGTTACCATGATAAAGATAAATAACACATTGAATACCTCATGTAGTTAATAGCTTTAAATATCTTTTTACAAAGAATGCTTAAGATCAGCTCTCAGAAAATTTCAACTTTATCATGTCATATTAACTATAGCCACCATGATGTGCAGTAGATCTTCAGAATTTACTTATGTAGCTGGAAATATTTGCATCTTAACCTAAACAATCAAAAATGGAATCCACCATTCTATTCTTTGTTTCTATATCATCTTTTTTTTATATATGCACCTCACTTCCAAAATCATCTATTTTTTAAACCAGAAATTCAACTTGTATCTGACACTACAAAATATTTATATTATTTTTTCTCTGGCATATGTTATTTAGCACAGAAAAGGAAGAATGAGAATTAGAGACTAAAAAACATAGCAAGAAAATAGAAAATGCTGGTGAAACTAAGTCAAATTTTAAACATTAAAACATGGACAAAATTTATTATACTAAGGAAAAAAGAAAAACTCAAATTAATAAACTACAAACATTACAACTGCTAGCACAGGCACACAACTAATCATGAGAGTACTATAAAATTATCTGCCACAAGTTTGACAATTTGTAAGAAATGGGTAATTTCATAGAATTATACAGGTTATCAATACTAAATCATGAAGAAATAGCTGAATATATAAACATAGCAATAATGAATGCAGAGATTAAATGTTAATCAAGCAATCACAAACCAGTTGCACCTGCCATAGAGATGAGGTCATAGGAAATGCTGCATCAAAGGTTATTTAGAGTAATGTCAACAACATTGTGAAATAGAGAGGCTGGAGTCAACCTCTTTCCTAGAAGGAACTGAAAAGGAACTGATAATTAGCTTTAAGCAAAGCCTGAAAACTTCAAACTATTCATATAATAACAGTGAGTTATCAGGCATCCCAAAAACCAAAAATGAAGCAAAAGAAAAGGAGTCATCCATTCTCTGCAGCTACCTGTCTACAAGGGAAATCTCAGCCAACCAAACCAGCCAACATCTTGTAGACCAGATTGAATACCAGCCAGAAGCAGTCAAAGACCTAGCTTACAACATTTAAGAGGTACCCCTGAATGTACCCTTGGGTACCCCTGAATCCAACTGGTGGCAAACCCAGATGAGAGTACCAACTGCTAGCTCCACAGGAATGGTTCTTAGTTCTTTTTTTCACTTTTTTCCTGAGTCACAACTCTGGAGTAAACCTCTTTTGGGACATGCATCCCATGTAGACACCTGAAACCACCTAGTGAATATGGACAAAACATCAGCCACCATGCCTATTGAACAAGAAGACATAATCTTGAAGGCACAAGTATCAGCCACACCTCTCAAACAGCCTAGGGTTCCAACGGGATCAGACCACAACTGGAACCATATGATTGCCATGTTTTGAACCAGGGTCCCTCAGCTGTCTCCAGCTACACTAGGAAGTGCATCCTACTTGCCTGTGGCACCCACCAGTGGACAGGGCAATGGCTCATGCCCTGTTTGTCCAGCCCTTCATCAGAGCTTTAGAAATTCCAAGAAATATAATCACAATGAGCCACAAGACCCTCTGTCAGTTCCCAGACATCATAGCAGCCCAGAGAGTGTGCAGATCCAACAATGGCAAGATCAGAGTACTGGAGCTTCCTGCCTGCCAGAAATAGCTGTCTGGTTGATGGGTACTATATGAACCCCCACTGGAAACCTTCCCAGTTTCAGTCGTGGCCCAGGAAGTGTGCAGATTCATTCACTGTCATTCAGAAGAGGTATGGTGGGTGGGAGCTGAGGTGAAAGCAAAAGGAGCACCTGTCCCTACATCCACTTACTTGCCATAAGAACCCAAGCTCCTGACAAAACCATGCACATTTTGGTAATTGCACACAGACGTCATGCCAGCAGGCATCAGTGGCCAAATTTCACTCCACCAAGAATAAACACAATAGCAAAATATAGGGAGAAAGATATATATGTGGTCAAGCAGGCTCTCCTGGGAAAAATAGACTGCAGAAAGAAAATCATCTAGGTTCCAGAACCCAAGGACATGGATATGGTATTTTCACTGCCTGACAAGTAAAGAATTCAGTAATTTTAATAGAAAAAAAAATAAAAGAATCAGAAAAGTAACAAAATGCTATGAAAAACACAATCAACAAACTGAATAATGAGAACAAAGCTTTAAATAAGAAAATAAAGGAACTGAAGAAAGATAAAAAATGGAGAAAATTAAAAAAAATCTGTTGAGATACAAAGTAGATTAGATTGAGTGGAAGACTAAATCAGTACTCTTAAAGCTACAGATAAATGCTAACAAAAAAAAGAAGAGGAATGAAATACAGGAAAAAAGAATGAAGAACTACTCCAAGAATTATCTGACACCATGAGGAAAGGAAATATATGAGTTATTGGAATCCAAGAGGGAGAAAACAGAGAAAAGGAAACTGAGAAACCTTCAAAATAAAATAGATGAAATGGAAGAATGAATCAGTACTCTAGAAGATTACACAACAAGTAACAAGAAAAGGAAAAAAAGGTACAAAGGAAAAAGAATGAAGGAACTCTGACAACTATTTGACATCACGAGGAAAGGAAATATAATTCAAATGAACTCTAGATGAAAAGAGACACAAGGGAACTGAAAAAAAATTTTTCAAGGAAGTAATTGAATAGAACTTTCCACATTTGAAGAAAGAAACGAAAATAGACATACAGGAAGTGAGGACAACCTCAAACTATGATAATGAAAGGGAAATCACAACAAGACACATAATATTAAAGCTTCCAAGAGTCCAAGACAAAGAAAAAATAATGAAATTGACAAAGGGAAAAAAAAACAGATAATCTATAAAGGAAAACCAATCAGGCTGACAACAGACTTCTCTGAAGAAACACTGCAGTAAGCTGGAGCTTCCAGGGAGGGGAAGTGGTGGGTGACTCCCAGGATTACAGTGATGTGGAATATATATACAAATATATATATATATATGAGAATGGGGTAACAATCAATGACAAAAAAATTCCAGAAGAGAATAATTTACCCTTCAAGTTCTCTTTCCTATAGAAGGGAAAAATAAGGACCATCTCAGATAAACAAAATCTTCATAAATTCACCAGCACTAAAATCCCACTCTAAGAAAAATTATAAGGATCCTTAAAAGCTAAAGCAACAGAGCAATGAACAGGAAGAATGGAACAATATAGTGAGTAGATACAAGAAATGATCACCAAAACTGTAATAATGGACTTCCATTTATCAATTGTCACCTTAAATATTAATGGACTAAGCTCACAATAAAAATATATAGTCTACTGGATTAAAAACAACATATCTAACTTCTGCTACCTCCAGAAAAGACACTCAAACTCTAAAGTTAAGCATAGATTTAAAGTAAAGGATTGGAAAATAATTTTACAATCAACTGTCCCCTAAGGGAAGGCACATATACTTACATTAAAAACAGATGTAACAGACTTTAAACTTAAAAAAAAAGGTAATAAAGGACACCAAAGGATAATATATCAGGAATGATAACACACCAGAAAGACATACCAGTCGTCAATATATATTCACCAAAGAGGGAGCACCAAAATACATTAGACAATTACTATCAGTTTTGAAACATACATTACAGAAAATGCATATGTAGTAGGAGACTTCATCACCCCACTCTTATAAAAGGATAGTTCAAAAAGACAGAAATTGAACAAAGACACAATAACCTTAAATAAATTTCTAGACAATTTAAATCTAATTAGAGATTACCATGAACATTGATATACAAAGGAGTTAAAACCATCAACATGATATGGACAAATTCTTCAAACTATACCATCATCCAAAGCTAAGAAAAATAGGAAACTTAAACCAATTACAAGCAGTGAAATTGAAACAGTAATCAAAATCCTTCAAAAACAAAAGGTTAGGTTTGGATGGTTTCACAAATGCATTCTAACAAATATTCAAAGATTTTTTTAAAAAATGCCTGTACTATAAAAATTCAAGAAATTAAGAATGAAGGAAAACTAAAAAAAAAAATAATTCTACAAGGATATTACACTTATACTAAAATGAAACAAATGCAACAGAAAAGAAAATTATAGATCAATTTCCCTTATGAAAACAGATGCATATTCCCTCAATAAAATGTTATCAAACCCAGTCTGACAATACATGAAAAGGATTATAAACCACAACCAAGTGTGATTTATACCAGGAATCACTTCATTTGCTATTGTACCAATGAAAATTAAATGCCTGGGAATAAATACAAGATGTGAAAGACCTCATCAAAGAGAACTATACAACATTATTAAATGATATAGAAAAAAAACACAAAGAAATGGAAAGACATCCTCTGCTCATGGATTGGAATAATCAATCGTATCAAAATGGCCATCCTACCAAAAGCAGTATACAGGTTTAACGCAGTTCTAATAAAAATCTCAATGACATTCTTCAAAACAATAGAACAAATATTGATAAAATTCAAATTACAAAAGAAACCCATATAGCAAACCTATCCTAACAAAAAGAAGAAAGAATGGAGGCTTTACACTGATAGACTTCAAATAACAGTACTAAGCCATTTTAATGAAAACAGCATGTTATGGGGTAAAAAATAGACACATAGACCAAAGGAATCAAATCAAATACCCAGATATAAAGCCATAAATAAATGGTCAACTAATATAAACAAAGGAGCAAAGAATATACACTGAAACAAAGAAAGCCTCTTCAGTAAATGGTAATGGGAAAACAGGACTGCAACATCCCCCCCCAAAAGAAAGAAAGAAAGAAACTAGATGACTACCTGACACTATATGCAATATTTAGCTCAAAATGGATTAAATAATTGACTAAGTCCTGACACTTTAAAATATACAGAAGAAAATATAGATGATAACATGCACCTCAGAAACATCTTTGTGGATTTTTCTCCTGAAGCAAGGAAAGCAAAGGAGAAGATAAACAGCTGGGACTATATCAAACAAAAAATATTCCCTGCAGCAAAACAATAATCAAAATAAAGACACAGACTGTCAAGTTAGGCTGGGACTGAGTGAGTCTGCTTCCCCAGCCCCTTGGCTGGGACAGCCATTCTGAAGGTCAACAGCTTCCACCCCAAAGTCCAGACTGCGTGGGCTGGGGCTCGCGATGACTGAGGGAGACCGGCCCAGGGAATTCCAGCTTGCTCTGGCCACCGCAACAGCAGCCTGGGAAGGGGATCACAGAGAACAGGTGAGCTCCCCTTCCAATCTGCACCCTGAGGCAGATCCTGGTTGCCAAAGAAACAGGGCCTGACAGAAAGGCTAGCATTACAATTTGCAATTGAAAGGACCCCAGACTGTCAGGTTAGGCTGGGACTGAGTGAGTCTGCTTCCCCAACCCATTAGCTGGGACAGCCATCCTGAAGGTCAACAGCTTCCAACCCAAAGCCCAGGAGCGACGGTGCCACTACGTGGTACTGGCGCAAAACCAGAAAACAAGGGCACTTTCTACCAAAACCATATAGGCAGATTTAACCACAACCATGTAGGCTTCAACATGCCTAATACTAGAGCAGTAGTACCCAATATGTAGAGCAGATCCACTAGGAAAACACAGGAAGGAGGAAGAACATAAATGCTCAAGCAAGGCCTAAGAAAAATAACTCACCACCAAAGGATAAACAATCTGAAGAAACCATCTTGGAGGACATGGAAGAAATGCTCCATATGTCAGACAAAGAATTCAGAATCAACGTGATGAAAATATTCAAAAAGATCAAGGATGAGGGGGAAAAAAGGGAAAGCAAAAGAGTAGATGCCTTCAACGAATTAAGAGAAGCAATAGAAAACTATAAAAAAGAATACAACAAAGTGAGCAATATCATCAACATACAGAAAAATGAAATCGAAACCATAAATAAGAAACTGCAGGAGATGCAATGCATAAAAAGAGAAAGAGAAGAACTCAAGAATGCAGAGAAGAGCCAAGAAAGCAGATTAGAAGAAATAGAAGAAAGAATCAGCACACTAGAGGATACAGAAGTAGAGAGAACGAAGAAAGAGAAAGAGAGAGAAAAGCAGAGTAAGAAAACAGAAGAAAAAATCAGAGATCTGTCAGATACCCTAAAGAAAACAAATATAAGAGTAATTGGAATACCAGAAGGTGAAGAAAAAGACATAGGATCTGAAAGGCTCTTCAATGAAATATTGGAGGAAAATTTACCAAATCTGAAGAAAGAAATGAAAATAGATAGACAGGAAGCAAAAAAGGACACCAAACTACTTTAATGAAAGAAACACAGCAAGACACATCATAGTAAAACTTACAAAAGTCAAAGATAAAGAAACAATTATGAGAATAACCAGAGAGAGGAAACAGATAACCTACAAAGGAAAACCAATCAGACAGACTTCAGATTTCTCAGAGGAGACATTCCAGGCAAGGAGAGAATGGTATCACATCTTCAAAACACTCCAAGACAAAAAGTGCCAACCAAGAATACTCTACCCAGCAAAGCTGTCTTTCCTATATGAAGGAAAAACCTGAACCTTCTCAGACAAACAAAGCCTACTGAAATTTGCTACCACCAAACCCCCTCTCCAAGAAATCCTGAAAGAAGCCCTAAGATCGAAACCCACAGAAGAATAAAAAGAGTGAACAATAAAAAGAAAAGAAAAAACAAACTAAAACAGAACCCCAAATGACCACCAGGAACCAATTGTTAGACCCTCAAACATCAATAATTCCTCTAAATGTCAATGGGCTAAACTCATCAATCAAAAGACACAGAGTTGCAGACTGGATTAAAAGACAGAACCCAACATTCTGCTGCCTCCAGGAAACACATCTGATCCCGAAGACAAGCATAGATTGAAGGTAAGAGGATGGAAAACAATTATACAAGCAAACAGCCCTCCCAAAAAGGCAGGAGTAACCATCCATATAGCAGACAAAGCAGATTTCAAAATAAAAATAGTAACAAAGGATAAAGATGGCCACTACCTAATGGTTCAAGGGACAATCAACCAAAAAGACTTAACAATTATCAACATATACTCACCAAATGGGGGAGCACCAAGATTTATAAGACAGCTACTAAGAGAGCTGAAAACAAATATAGATGAAAACACATATGTAGTAGGAGACTTCAACACCCACTCTCAACAAAGGACAGATCAAAAAAACAAAAGCTACACAAGGACACAAAAGCCTTAAAAGAAGACCTAGACAAAATGGACCTAATAGACATCTACAGGATGCTACACCCACAAGGAACAGACTACACCTTCTTCTCAAACACACATGGATCATTCTCTAAAATTAACCACATACTAGGCCACAAGGCAAACATGAATAAATACACAAAGATTAAAATAATACCAACCTTTTTTACAGACCACAAGGGTATCAAACTAGAAATCAACAATGAAAAGGAAAAAAGAACATCTAACACTTGGAGACTGAACAAAATGCTTCTAAAGGAAGAATGGGTAACTGAAGAAATAAAAAAAGAAATTAAAACTTACTTTGAAACAAATGACAAAGAAGACACAGCATTCCAAAATGTCTGGGATGCAGCAAAAGCATATCTAATAGGAAGGTTCATAGCAATTCAGACTCATATCAAAAACCAAGAAAATAACCAAAAAAACAACCTAATCTACCAACTTGAAAAACTAGAAAAAGAGCAACAGAAAAACCCAAAATCCAGAAGAAGACAAGAAATAACAAAAATAAAAGAAGAAATAAATAATCTAGAAACCAAAAAGACTATCCAAAAGATTAATGAAACCAAAGCTGGTTCTTTGAAAAAAATAAACAAAATTGATAAGCCCCTTGCAAAGCTCACAAAGGAGAGAGAAAATCCTAATAAACAGAATCACAAACAAAAGAGGAGAAATTACAACAGACACAAAAGAAATCCAAAGGATAATAAGAGAGTACTATGAACAACTATATGGAAATAAATACAACAACCTGGATGAGATGGATAGATTCCTAGAAAGATACAACTCCCCAAAATTAAACAAAGAAGATATAGAGAACTTAAATAAACCAATCACAATCAGCAAAATTGAAGAAGTCATCAAAACTCTACCTAAAACAAAAGCCCAGGACCTGATGGCTTTACAAATGAATTCTACCAGACATTCAAAGAAGAAATAATGCCTGCGCTACTAAAATTTTTCCAAAAATTTGAGAAAGAAGGAAAACTGCCAAACACATTCTAAGAAGCAAACATCACACTCATAGCAAAACCAAATAAGGACAGCACCAAGAAAGAAAACTATAGACCAATATCCTTAATGAACACGGATGCAAAAAAATCTTAAACAAAATCCTGGCAAACCGAATCCAACGATGCATTAAAAGCATCATTCACCATGACCAAGTGGGATTTATCCCAGGGAAACAAGGATGGTTCAACATGTGGAAATCAATTAACTTAATACACCACATCAACAAAGAAAAAAACAAAAACCACATGATCATATCAATAGATGCAGAGAAAGCATTTGACAAAGTCCAGCATCCATTCATGATAAAAGCCCTTGAAAAATTAGGGATTAAAGGAACTTACCTCAACATAATAAAAGGCATCTATGACAAACCTATGGCAAATATCATCCTAAATGGAGAAAAACTAAAAGCATTCCAGCTGAGACCTGGAACCAGGCAAGGATGCCCACTCTCCCCACTACTCTTTAACATTGTACTGGAAGTTCTAGCTAGGGCAATAAGGCAAGAGAAAGACATAAAAGGGATACAAATAGGCAAAGAGGAACTGAAGATATCATTATATGCTGAAGACATGATTCTCTATGTAGAAAACCCCAAAAAATCCACAGAAAGACTACTTGAAATAATAAACCAGTTCAGGAAGGTAGATGGATACAAAATCAACACACATAAGTCAGTGGCTTTCCTATATGCAAAAAGTCAAATAGAAGAAGAAGAAATCAGAAAAAACATCCCATTTACCATCGCACCCAAAAAATTAAATACCTGGGAATAAACCTAACAAAAAATGTGAAAGAATTATACAAAGAAAATTTTAGAATGCTCCTAAAAGAGATAGAAGACATAAGGAAATGGAAAGACATTCCCTGTTCATGGATTGGAAGAATTAATATTATCAAAATGACCACCCTACCAAAGGCAATCTACAGATTCAATGCAATTCCAATAAAAATCCCAACGCCTTTTTTTAAAGAGATAGAACAAAAATTACTAAAATTCATATGGAATAACAAAAGACTTCATATATCAAAAAGCCTCCTGACCAGAAAAAAAGAGAATGGAAGTATTACAATTCCAAACTTCAAGCTATACTACAAAGCCATAATAATTAAAACAGCATGGTATTGGTACAAAAACAGTCAGACCAATGGAACAGAATCAAGTGCCCTGAAATAAAACCACACATATATAGTCAACTAATCTTTGACAAAGGAGTGAAAAACTTACCTTGGAACAAGATTAGCCTCTTTAATAAATGGTGCTGGGAAAATTGGACTAAGACACACAAAAAAAAATGAACCAAATAAACTCCCTTACTCCATGTACAAAAATCAACTCAAAATGGATAACAGACTTAGATGTCAGACCTGAAACCATAGCATACATAGAGGAAAACTTAGACAAAATACTCCATGAATTACAGTTCAGAAATCCCTTTCTAGAAACATCTACAGAAGGCAAAAAAAAAGAGAAGGAAAACAGATGGGACTACATCAAACTAAAAAGCTTCTGTACAGCAAAAGAGACAACAGAAAAAACTAAAAGATGTCCAACCAAACGGGAAAAAATCTTTGCCTTCCACATGAGCGACAAGGGCTTAATAACGAAGATCCACAAGAAACTCACACAACTAAACAAAAGCAAAACAAAAAGCCCAATCAAAAAATGGGGAGAAGAACTAAAAAGACACTTTTCTAAAGAGGAAATACAAATGGCCAACAGGCACATGAAAAATTGCTCAACATCGCTAGTAATAAGGGAAATGCAAATCAAAACCACAATGAGATACCACCTTACACCAGTAAGAATGGCCCACATCCAAAGAATGGACAAGAATTGCTGGCGAGGATGTGGAGAGAAAGGAACACTACTACACTGCTGGGGGAATGTAAGCTAGTCCAACCACTATGGAAAGCTGTGTGGAGGACCCTCAAGTTAATGAAAATGGAACTACCATTTGACCCAACAATTGCTTTCTTGGGAATTTACCCAAAAGAGACCTCAATGTGGGTACAAAGGGACACCTGTGCTTGGATGTATACTGCAGCACAATTTATAATTGCAAGGTCATGGAAGCAACCTAAATGCCCCAAAACAGATGACTGGATGAAAAAAATGTGGTATATATACACAATGGAATATTACTTATCAATCAAAAATGACAAATTTGATGAATTTATAACAAAATGAAATCATATTAGCAGAAACAAGTCATAAAGAAAAAAACAGATACCAAATGGTTTCACTAATATATGGTATATAGTGAAAAAATAAAGGACTTGAGGAAAAGTCAAAACATGCTAAGCACCAAACTGAAGTGCACAACTTTGAGCAGGAGGGAAAAGGGGGGGAAGAAGAGGGGGGAATACACCCCTGGAATTACAATGTTGTGAAATTTATATATAAATAAATTAAAAATTTTAAATTAAAAAAAATAAAACTCAGTATTTTAGTCCTGACAACAAATAACTTAAATCTCAAAATTTATTCTTTTTAGGCACACACATGGCTGTGCATTAAGCAAGGAAATTAATATATATATATATATATATATATATATATATTTATGTCAATTGTAAGCTTTTAACTGTCACTGTACTTTGAGCAGCAACTCATTTCTTAATAGGTCTGGGTTTACTGTTTAAGAACTCATTTAAATTCCACCAAATAAATTCATTTTAACAACAACAACAAAAAACAAAATAAAGAAACATCCCTCTGAATGGGAGAAAATATTTGCGCAACAACTTGGGAACTGATATCTAATATCTACAAAGACCTTCCACAACTGAAAAAAGAAATCTTCATTCCAAAACTAAAAAAAGAAACACTATAAACTCATTACTCCAAAAAAGAAAGGCAAATGGACAACCTGTATAGGGAAAAAAAAAAGTTCAACTTCACTTGTCATCAGAGATATGGATATCAAAACTTCAATGAAGTTCTACTAAAAGATCTGAAACAACAAATGCTAGAAAAAATGCAGAGATAAAGGAACCTCTTACAGGACTGATGTGAGTGTTAAATGTTGGAGTCACCATGGAGAGCTGTGTGGAGTTTCCACAGAACTCTAAAAATGGATCCACCATAGGATCCTGTGATTCCACTCTTTGGAATCTTCCCAAAGGACACAAAAACACTATTTCAAAAGGAAATCTGCACTCTTTTTTTTTTCAAATGAAGTACTATTTACAGTAGTCAAGATATGGAAGCAATAGATGAATAGGTAGAAAATACTGTGTTTTATATATATATATATATATATATATATATATATATATATATATACAATGGAATGTTACTCGGCAATTTAAAAAGGCAGGTTCATGCCATTATGACAAATTAAATGGTGCTAGATGGAGTTTTGTTAGCTGAATTAAGAAGGAAAAATATAAATACTGGGTGGTCTCATGTATATGTGGAATATAGAGAATCCAAACAAAAGGTGAAGAAAAAGTATAAATTAGCAAGCTGAGCATAGAACTGAGGTAAACAGGTGGAGGGTGCATAGTGGAGAGCAGAAACAACCCAGATGTACTGGAGTAGGTAGAGAAATAAATAAAGGCCATGAACAAACCCATCATCAGCCCAAATAGAGTATGGTTGGAACTCCAAGACACAAGATTGTGTAAGATAAGACTGAGGACATATCAACAAGTAACACCGACAACATTTCTGGTGATGGGGTTAAACTCCCCATCCAGAGACACTTTCAATGTGAGAAGGAGCATCTCCCCAATACCAATGGGGGAACAAAGCCACAAAGAATTTGCAGTGGCCCATGGAGAGCAGTGAAACATGAGAGCAAGGATGAATCAGATGAGCTATTTGCTGAGATCTGCCCTCTCTGGGGAAATTTTCCAAAGGCTAGGTGATGGTCTCCCAAAGCCAGATGACAGATCTACAAGGCTAAGAAGCAGCACCATGGGACAAACATCAGAATGAATGGAAGACAGCCAACAAGAGCAAGGAGACACTGAAATCACAGATCGTAAAAGGTCCTGAGCAAAAGAGACTGTCTTCCCCACTACAGTGAAGAAACTGGTAGAGCCACTCCACACACCAAACGGGCAGGAGGCTTTCTGACATGCTCAGAGGGGCCACCTACCTCAATGTTATTCATGGAGATTTGCTCAGCTTGGTCTGCAGTTCCCCGGGAATGTGGAACTTCACCCAGTAGGACACTGCTTCAGAAAAGAAAACAATGAGACCAAATGGGCCAATCATTGACCAACAACCCTCAATTGAAAGGAACTAGAATGACCGGAGGGAAGACCAGGGGAAAAGGAGGGGTAAAACCATGCCTACAAACATGAGCTATGCATGCAAACAATAAGAAAATTTTTAAAAAATTAAAAAAGAACTGAGGCATACAGCAAAGGGGGAAATGGAGGAGATCAGGGTGCAGGACAAGAACTAGGTGAACACAAAGGGATATGGTGATGGTTCAGTGGTGGAAGCACTACAGGGACAACAATGATATAAGAAAAAAATATTAATTAATAAAAATATTTGACAAACAAGAATATTAAGAAATAAAAACTGATAACTAGATGGTTTCACAACTTAATTCAACAAAAATTTCTCTTAATACAGTAGAAAGTTTTTGTTTTTAAAGTTGAAGTGGCCTTTATTTTCCCTAAAGCCATGCTTTTAAAATGGTCATTTTAGTTGAAGTATTCATCAGGTCATTACATGTTTGTGAATTTACTGTTTACGTTGTGTACAATGTACCAGCATTATTGTTCCTTTATACATTCAGGCAACAGATATTTCTCATGTGCAAAACATGCCAGGCTCTAAAAAAACCCAGTAATTAATCGTATAAAGCTATTTTGAAACAAGATTAACACACTTTGATTTACATCAGGATTAATGATTAGATCACTGTATATCTGATTATCGTCCAGTTTTCTTTCCACTTGTCACCAGTAGAATAGAAAGAAAGGTAAGTTGAGTGAGATCATGTGGCTTAGTACTAGTGTAGAGAGAGGTCATGGCTATCTTGCCTCGATCATCTCATAGCTAAGACCTACACTGAATTACTAGAAATTGGAATGAGATATTATTCCATTATAAACAATGCTAATTTGTACCAACTAAACATGTTCTAGGAATTTAGAGGAGGAAGTATTTTATGATGTTAGAGTCAGAAAAGACTTTCTGGGCAAGGAAACATTCCAACTACTCCTTGAAGAGCAGGAAAAATTTGTATTGGTGAGAGCTATGGGAAGACTAATTCAAGAGAGAGGGGGATATTCAAATAAGCATATTTCCTTAAACAGGTCTCTGTATAAAAACTGACATTACACTTGACATCTCTAGCTTTAATTTTTGCCTTCCATTATTTTTTCTATTGTAAATTACTTTTAATTTTATTATGACAAATTGATACATTGTTTAAGGTTTTATGATTATATATATTTTATTCTTCCATTATTGTATACTTCATAGTTCTCCCACCACCATGAACCATCAACTTAATCCCTTGTGTTCATCTCCACCCAAATTTTCTCCTTACCTTCCCTTGCTATATGCTTCAGTTTGGTTATCTGCTTGTTAGTTTTAACTTTCTTGTTCTTTTGTTTGGTTTCTCTTTATCCAATCTTTTACTTTCCGACTAATTTCTGCTACCAAAATTTTTTACAGCTCCATTCATGTTGCTGCAAAGGTTTATGGTACAATAATTACAATAGCCACAATATCTTCAATTATTTTAGAAATCATATCATTTATTAAAATTAAGATTATGTTGGTTTACTATACTGCATATGGTTTAGGGTATACCTCTTAACATATATATTGCCACATCACACTCACAAACTAAGAACCTATAATCCTCCACTTGTAGTTTATTGTGCCACTTTCTTCTTTATTCCAAACCTCACCATACCCTCTGTTACCCTCTGTTAGCCTCAATTGTGCAATCAGATTTCTAGGATTTGCTTTGATTTAGTTTTATCTGATCCACTGTTTTGTTTATATTACACATGTGAAAGAAAACATCTATTTTTTACCCTTTATCTTCTGACTGATCAGCATAATTGCATCTATTCATTTAGTTCCACTCATGTTGTCACAGATGGAAAGATTTCATTTTTTTAATATAGTTCAGTATTCTGTTGTGTTTATAGCACATCTTATTTATCCATTCATCTGTTCTTTAGCACTCACATAGTTTTCATAACTGGACTATTGTAAATACTACTGCAAAGGATAAACAAGTGCACATATCACTTTGAATTAAAGCTTTTATAGAGACTTTGAAAAGTGGAAAAATGCATCAAATGATAGATTTACTTTTTAATATTTTGAGAAACACACTTTTTCTATAGTGGCTGAACCAGTCTACATTACCACAATCTCTTTCTTCCTCCACTTGCATGCTTGCTGCATTATTATCTTCCCAGTCACTCAAGTGATCCTCCATTTGGTCTACTTTTCCTTTCATATATTTTTCTAAATATCTTGATCTCATTTATTGAAGACTCTGCATTCTGAATTTCTGTTCTCCTTTTATGTAAAGCTACAATTTCTTTTTTTTTCTTTGAATTTATTACCTCATTGATTTGTTTCTCTAAATTCTGTTGTATATATTTTATTAGCTTTTTTCTTGATGTACTTTAACTTGCCTTTCTGAGTTTCCTTTTATTTGAGTTTCTTATTATTGGAATAAATATAGGGAAATCTGAACTCTATCTGATTAGGAGATATAATCTTCCATTCAAGGATATGTGACTCCACAACATCCCAACACCTTCTTGAGGTCCCTGTTCAATAAGGCATAAAGCTTTGATAACCTCTTTTAAAGTGTACACTTATCTTCTGAGATATAAGGAATTTTTAAGTTCCACTCCTATTTACAACACTCTTTTGGTGCAGTGTGATTCTGGTTAAGTGTTAGATGTTTCTTTAGGTGGAAAAGTCAGTAACCTCCTCTATTGCCACCTTTTTGATTTCCAGACAACTTTGATATATAAGCCACAGCCAGCAGGGATCAACCACTTCTGTTGCCTCTGTGCTGTATCTCTGAACCAAGCACTGCTTCAGCCACTTGTTACTAGACATTTCTGCCATCACCTCTGTGCAATGTCTGTCACTTTACACCATGTCTGCTACCCCTGTCCTATGTCTGCCAGCTTTGTGCAACATCTTCCACATTTATGCTGTGTCTGCCACTTATGGGACCAGGCACTAAATTTACATTGCTTAACTTTTATTTTTGTAGTTAAAACCCCAAGCTTGGTGGTATTTATTCACTCATCTATTTAATTTGTTTATTTAACTTTGGTTTACAGCTTTGTATATGTTTTGGAAACATAGGTTCATATTTCTTCAAATATATGTTACTTCATATACACTCTTCAATGCATTTCCTTCTTATATAACAATTACACCAGAAGGCAAAATTACTTCAATTTTGAAAGAAATTAAAGGAACTGAGAAAAAAGAATTATGACTCCCTGTGACTACAACATAGCATTTATAATTGTTAATCAAAATTATGCAGATCTGACAGGTAACACTTGCAAACTTTTATTGTGAATCTTCTTTGTGTTAAAAGTTATTTTATGTATTCACTCTACTTATGTAATCCTCATAACAATATTGAGAGGTATTACCTCTTATGTTGAAGTGGAACACACTAAGGTTTAATTAATCTGCCTGAAGCACAAAGGAAGGAACTGGCAAAGAAATGATCTGTCTCCAGAGTCTTCAAACTTACTCACTTCATGAGCTTAACTAAAAGATAGTGGGACAGAATTCTCTTTTCTAAGGGCTATAGACAAAGTGATAGGTCTCAGAGAATACTTTGGAGAAGGTTCAGTGCTAAGGAAATTAATTATTATATCTATATCAAGCCTGCCATAGATAGCTTGGGCCCTTAATAGGGTAAATGAGATATTTGGTAACAATAATTTTGTAATATAATTATTACAGATTATGTAAATGTATCCTTGATCATCACTTTAATTTGGGATTCACACATTATCCTCTACCTCTCTAGCGAATTATTTCTTTGTGTGTTTATATAAATAACACATCTTCGATAATAGTATATACAATTTATGTAGTTGCATATATTGTTTTGTAACTGTGTGAACACATAAATGTGTTAATTTTAAAAGTACACAGTATTGTTATAAGTATATTTTTAACAAAAGAGGTATAGTAGTCTGCACTTATTTTAGTCTGTAGTAAATATACACCTATATTTATAAAGCAAATATGATATTAGTTTTGTTGTTATTTTTTAAATTTAATCATCATATTACACCATTATTTAATATGAAAAAATCAAATATACAGGAAACTTGAATGAATTTTACAGATAAAATCAAATATTCATATATTTACAAAGTTGATTCTACCATCAACATCCTACTTTGCTTACTCTATACCATGTATGAAGCTATATATCTATACATTTTTCTGTTAATTCAACTTAATATTTTTGCATCTTTTCAAACCCTTTTCTTTAGGGTTATTTATAATATTAATAAACAAGGTAAATTTTCCTCATTTTGTATATTGTGACTAAATCTTAATAAGGTAAAGAAATCTGCCCAATATCACAAAGGAATATGGGGCAATACTTGAACTTATTTTTAAGAATATTTAACCTTATGCTTTCCTATTCATGTTGTAGCAAATTAGAAAAAAATGCTTAAAATAACACTTTTATTATCTTACATCTGTAATTAGAAGTCCAAATTGAGTCTCACTGGTCTAAAATCAAAGTGTCAAAAGAACTGGATATCTCTGGGAGGCATTAATTAACAATCTACTTACTTGACTTATCCAATTTCTAGAGATCTGAATTCATTAGCATTTCATCTCTTATCCATTTTTCAAGCTGGTAATGACAGGCTGAATCATTCTCCCATTTACTTACTCTAATCTTATCCTCAACCTTCCTCTTTCATTTTAAAGGGCACTTACTATAATATTGAACCTACAGAACAATTTTCTCATTTCACAATCAACAGATCAGTGCAATTCCACTCTTAGGTAACTATCTGAGGGATATAGAAAGACTTATTTATGGGACAGATGCACTAACATGTTCATTACAGCACTATTAAAAATAGTCATATTATGGAAATAATCTACTTGCCCAATGACAGATGAGGCAATAAAGAAGATAAGGTTTATATAGACATTAGACTACTATTCGGCTAGAAGAAAAATAGAAGCTTGCCATTTGAAACAGCATGTCTGAAACTGGTGGGGATTTTGTTAAGCAGAATAAGTACAAAAAGGAGACAAAATCAAATGATGTCACTCATATGCAGGATGTAATGAAATTAAGCAAGGAACAGAGAGAAATAAACAAAAACAAACCCTTGAAATCTTACTGCAGAATTTGGAGGGCTAGGGTAGAGTGCAAAGGGGGAAAAACCTCATAGGTCTGTAATGAAGGGTTACTGATGAATTTAGTGGTTGGTGTGGTGCAGTAATATATATCTAAATATACTTGAAACAATACTCTTAAGTAATATACAGTGTAAACCAAAGCTGAAGAAAGTAGTCATCTACATGATATGATTTAAGAGACTAGAAAAAAATGCTTTCTTTAAAAAAATACAATTTAGTCTGATGAAATTGGACCCTTTCTAGTCATCAAGATACCACCTCTAATGTGTGACATGAGTAGGCTATCTTCCTTCTTTGAGTTCAGTTTTCTAATTTATAAAATAAGAACTTTGTATGAGCTTGGTCTTTAGACCCTTTCATGATCCCATATCTCTATAATCCAACTTTTGGTTTAGAAGATACTATTCAGGGTTGGGCACGGTGGCTCGTGCCTATAAGCTTCAGCCTATGAAGCAGCTGGGGCTAGGGATTGCAGTTCGAGTTCCGCGTGGGGCCTGTAGCAAGACCTAGTTCCAAAAAAAAAAAAAAATAGCTGAGCATGTTAGCGTGCACCTGTAATCCCAGCTACCTGGGAAGCTGAGGCTGGGGATTGCTGAGTCTGTGGTACCCCAGGCAACAAGAGCTTGTGGTTCCACAGGTAAAAATAGTGAGGCCTAGTCTCAAAAAAAAAAGAGAAGATACTATTCAGAATGCACATATAGGTATCTGAACACAAAATATAGGTCTTTTGTGTTTTCAGGAGTAATGCCATGGTAAGTTTACCATTTAGAAAGATAAATTGCATACAATATCAAGCCCTATATCTCTACTTAATATGGAAAACCAGACTCCTCACAATACAATTGTTCTAGGAAGTGTGAACAGAATCATAGTGGAGGGGATAACCCCAAGTCTGGAAAATAAGACTTTTCTTAGCACTGTATTCCAAACCAATTGATAGACTACTTCTTTGGCTACATCTATTCTGTTACAATGAGGCATGTAGAATATCCTGCAACGATATTTATGTCTTAGTCCCCAGAATCTGTGACTATTTTACATTACATGACAAAGGGAATTAAAGCAGCTAATCAGCTGATTTTATGGTAATAATGGTAATTATTTTCATTAAGTTTATTGGCAATATACTCTTTGTAAAGATAATAGAATAACAACAAAACAAAAACAAAACTAATGCAAATATAAAATATAAAAAAATTATATTATTTATGAAGGAATTTGAAATAGCAGTGGAAGACTCATTTAAATATTTAATTTTAAAATGTATCAGTCAACACCACCACTGGAAAGCCCTGACTGAGACCTTTAAGACATCTGCCCATCCCCCTGTCTAGAAAAGATTAAAAGTAATGTATGATGGTAAACAACCAAAAGAATTATTGCACTACGGATTGGGATTAGGTAGTGGGGATTGAACTGGAAAGGGGTCTGAGAGAGATTTTTGGTTCTATGTATCAAGATATGACATATAAATTATGCATTTATCAAGAAAACAAATAAAGAAATAATGGAGGACAATTTCCCTAACCTGAAGAGAAAAATTAAAATAGATATACAGGAAGCCAGAAGAACACCATACTACTTCAATGAAAGAAAAAAAAGACATGGCAAAGCATATATTGTAAAACTTCCAAGAGTCTAAAATATGGAAAAAATAATGAAACTTACTAGAGAAAGAAAACAGATAACGTTGTTAAATAACAAATAATAACCATTTTGTTAGCGGATATCAAGCAGCCAGAAGCCAACCATATAAGGCATCATTGGCCATTGGCCAGCAACATGTCCTTGGCAAAGCCTCTCAGTTGGCCAGCAACGTTCTTGACAAAGCCTCTCAGTAGCTAGATAAGACCCTCATATCTTAGCCCTCACTAGCCAACCAAAGTAAGTGCACGTACTCTCAAGCCCCTTGCTAAGGGATAAAAGAAAACTGCAGGGGGGCTCGGGGTCTTCTCTGGCCCTGATGTAACCACTGCGCTGGTGATCCAGGTCAGTGCTGGACCCTGACTTAAGTCAGAAAATAAATGCCTCTTGCCTTTGCATCACCTGTGTGCTGTTGTTAAACTGGAGCCCCACGACGGCACTTTAACAACGTACAAAGGAAAACCCATCAGACTGACTTCAGACTGTTATGGGGGGGGTGTAGGGTGTTTAAATTCCTCTTTCTGATGGGTTCTTCCGCCTGCGCACAGCAGCTGCTCAGATATCAAACCCTAACAGTCAGGATAGACAAGAGATTTATTTCGAGATACGGGAAAAACAAACTGAAAGAGTCCACACTCTCACAAATGTTCCAAACAGAATAGAGCTCCATTTCTGATCCTCAAGGAGCTTCATGGGGTTTACCTCAGTCTTAGAGCACTTCTGGCTGAAAATGCTAAGACCTTGACTCCCAATGCTGTCGCTCCAGTTGGTACCAGATGAATCCAACCAACACAGGTGGGTCTCCCCGAGGCAGGCCTGTCTGAGTGTCACCATGCTCTGCACTTCAACAGGGTCACCTATCCTCCACCTTCACACAGGTCTTGCTTTTCAGGAACCGAGTGCTAGGGAGGTGAGGAAGCTCCAGAGGACTCAGCTCCTGGGTCCTTTTACATGCCTGATGCCAATCTCCAGGCTCTCGCTCTTACTCCACTCTCCATGCTCCTCTCCAAAATTGTATATCTCTACACTCCACCTTCCCTCTTTTTATCCTTCTCCCTGCTTCCCATTCACCATCCCGCCTTTGCCCTCTGGGCCTGCCGACCCTGCATTACATAATCCTAAGTCTTCCCCGGTAATCACTTTACTTTAAAAAGGGGAACTGGCCTCAGACTAGTCTTAGTCTCTGTCTTTCAGATGCAGATGACAGCAATGCCCACATTTCTTTCTCAATGAAAGGAACTGGGTTCATCTTTGGGTCCCAGCTTCAAGACTTCTCTGAAGAGACACTTCTGGTAAGAAGAGACTGGAAGGACATATCAAAAAAACTCCAAGAAAAGAAATGCCAGCCAAGAATACCCTACTATGCAAAGATCTCCTTCCTTTATGATGGAAAAATAAAAACCTTTACAGACAAGCAAAGTCTACAAAAATTTGCCACCACTAACCCCCCACTTCAAGAAATAATATGAGGAACTCTAAGTCCAAAGTCAACAGAAAAATAAACAGGAAGAACAAAACAAGGAAGTAAATAGAATCCCTAAATGGCCACCAAAATGTTAACTTCAGACTCACAAGTATCAATAGTCACTCTTAATGTTAATGGTCTAAACTCATCAATCAAAAGATACAGAGTAGCAGACTGAACTCAAAACCAGAACCCAACATTCTGCTGCTTCCAGGGAACACATCTAAACCCTAAAGATAAACACAGACTAAAAGTAAGTTTGGAAAACAATCCTTCAAGCAAACAGCCCCAGAAAGAAGGCAGGGGTAGTCATTCTTATAAAAGATAAAACAGACTTCAAAATAAGAAAATTGACAAAGGACAAAGAAGGTCACTATATAATGATAAAGGGGTTATCCACCAGAAAGACATTACAATTGTTAATATGTATTCACTAAATGAGGAGCACCAAAAGTCATAAGACAACTACTAGGTGAACTGAAAGCAAAGACTGGCAAAAATACATATGTGGTAGGAGACTTTAGCACTCTACTCTCACTAAAGGACAGATCAATGAAACAGAAACTAAACAGGGACATTAAAGGAAGATCTAGACCAAATTGACCTAATAGATATCTTTTGGACATTGAAGCACCTAGGAAAATAGCACACTTTCATTTCAAATGCTCATGGATCATTCTCCAAAATCAACCATATATTAGGTCATAAGGCAAACATGAATAAATACATAAAATTTCAAACAGTATCAACTTTTTCTCTGACCATAAATGTATAAAACTGGAAATCAACAATGAAAAAAAAATGAGGACAGAGTACATCACATGGAGACTGAACAACAGGTTACTGGAAGATGATTGGTAAATGAGGAAATCAAAGAAATCAAAGCTTACATGGAAACAAATGATGAGGATGGCACAACATTCTACAATGTATGGAACTCAGCAAAAACAGTTAAGAGTAAGGTTCATAGCAATACTGCTTATATCAAAAACCAAGAAACAAACCAAAGAAATAACCTAATCTCCAAATTTGAGGAACTAGAAAAGGAACAACAAAATACCCAAAATTTACCAGAAGAGAAGAAATAATAAAAATAAAAGCAGAAATAAATGAAATAGAAACAGAAAAGACTATGGAGAAGATAAAAGCAAAAACTGATTCTTCAAAAAAATTAAATTGATAAGCCCCTAGCAAGGCAAACAATGAAAATAAAACAGAAAACTCAAATAAAAAGGATTATCAACAAAAAGGAGAAATTATAATCAATACAGCAGAAATCCAAAAGATAATTAGAGACTCCTATGAACACCTATATGCAAGCAAATATAACAACTTTGATGAGATGGATAAATTCCTGGAAAGATACAGTAATGAACAATTGAACAAAAAAGAAATAGAGGATGAAAACAGGCCAATCACAAGCAGTGAAGTTGGGACAGTTATCAGAACTCTCCCTAAAAACAAAAACCCAGGACCAGATGGGTTCACAAATGAAATCTAACAAACATTCAAGGATGAAGTAGCATCTATATTACTAAAATGTTTTCAAAAAATTGAGAAAGAAGGAAAACTACCAAATACATTCTATGAAGTGATTTACACTAATACCAAAATTAAACAAAAATAGCTCAAAGAAAGAAAACTACAGACAAATTTCCCTAATGAACACAGATGCAAAAATACTTAACAAAATACTGGCAAACCAAATTAAACAGTGCATGAAAAGGATTATTCACCATGACCAAGTAGGTTTCTTCCAAGGGACAAAGGGATGGTTCAACATCCAAAAATCAATCAACACACAATCCATCACATTAACAAGGAGAAAATCAAATACCATATGATCATATCAATAAATGCAGAAAAACCACTTGATAAAATCCAACATCCATTCGTGATGAAAGCCCTTGAAAAAACAGGAATAAAAGGAACATATGTGAAAAAAAAGCCATTTATGATAAAACCACAGCAAACATCATCCTTAATGAGTAAGAACTGACATCATTTTAGCTAAGATCTGAAACCAGGCAAGGATGCTCACCCTCACCATTACTTTTCAACATATTACTGGAAGTTCTAGGTAGGGCAATAAGAAAAGAGAAAGACATAAAAGGAATACAATTAGGGAAAGAAGAAATAAGGCTATTATGATATGCAGATGATATGATACTTTGCATCAGGAACCAAAAAAATCTACAGAAAAACTAATTCAAATAATAAGCTGGTTCAGTAATGCAGCTAGATACAAAATCAACACACAGAAATAGGTGACCTTTCTATACACAAAAAATCAGTCAGAAGAAGAAATTTTAAAAAATCACTCTATTCACTATTGCACCAACGAAAATTAAATACCTGGGAATAAACTTGACAAGGGAAGTGAAATATCTATACAATAAAAACTACAAAACATTCTTAAAAGAGATAGAAGACATAAAATAAATGGAAACAAATTCCGTGTTCATGGATTGGAGGAATTAACATCAAAATGGTCATCTTACCAAAAGCAGTCTACACATTCAATGCAATTCCAATAAAAATTTCAATGATATTCTTTAAAGAGATAGAACAATAATTACTGAAATTCATCTGGAATAAAAAAAGACCTCAAATATTCAGAATCCTCCTGACCAAAAGAAGAGAGAACAGAAGTATTACAATCCCAGTCTTCAAATTATACTATAAAGCCATAAGAATTTAAAAAGCATGGTATTGGTACAAAAAACAAACAATCAGACCAATGGAACAGAATTGAGAGTCCAGAAATAAAGCCACACATACATGGTCAATTAATTTTTGCAAAAGGACAAAAACCATGCATTGAAACAGGGATAGCCTCTTCAATAAATGGTGCTGGGAAAACTGGACCACTATATGCAAAAAGTAAAATAAAATGAACCAAGATAAGTTCCTCACACCATGTACAAAAACCAACTCAAAATGGATAAAAGACATCCAGAGATGTTTAAAAATATGAAGGAAAATATAAACTGCTGAGACTATATCAATCTCAAAAGCTCTGTACAGCAAAAGAGGCAATAAACAAAGTAAAAAGAAACCCAACTGAATGGGAAAGTATTTTTGTGCTCAATACAGGTGATAAGAGCCTGATAACAAAGAACAGAACAAAAACAAAGCAAAAAATCCAATCAAAAAACAAAACAAAGCAAAAAGCCCAATAAAAAAATGGGCTAAAAAATCAACGAGCTAAAAAGATACTTCTCAAAAGAAGAAATATAAATGGCCAATAAACATATGAGAAAATGCTCAACATCACTAATAATTAGGGAAATGCAAATCAAATCCACAGTGAGATACCATCTTACATCGGTAAGAGTGGCCCATTTAAAAAAAAGAAAAAGGTAACAACAAGTGTTGGCGTGGATGCGGAGAAAAAGGAACACTCGTATTTCTGGTGGGAGTGCAAACTGGTTCAGCAACTATGGAAGGCTGTGTGGAGGACACTCAAGTGACTGAAATTGGAACTAATTCAACCCAGCAATCCCCTACTGGGAATCTACCCAAGGGAAACAAAAACATTAATTCAAAAAGAATTAGTACCCAGATGCTTATTGAAGCACTATTTACAATTGACAAAATATGGAAACAATTCAAATTTCCCAAAGCTAATGAATGGCTAAAAAAGATGTGGTATATTTACATAATGGAATATTAATCACCTATCAAAGAAGACAAACATGTTATTTGCAGCAACATGAATTTGTGCACAAGAGGCCTGAACTCAAAAGAAAAAGTAACCATAAATACTAGCTAGGAGGAGGATATTTGGTTATCTAATATAAGAAAAAGTCATTCAGAAATGTAATGACTGTCTTGGAAGACAATGCACATTCCACCGTGGTTTTCAGGTTTATTATGCTAAAGATTCTTTCTTTGAATGAAAATCTATATGGGTGCTTACCTTAAAATATAAAATAAGCTAATGAAACTCCTTGAATATTCTTATGGAGCAACATAGTGTGGAGGCAAGAATATATTCCATGTCTGCAGAGACCTTTTTACTATATCTCTTCTAACTCAAAGCAACCCAAAGGAAGAAACAGGGTTGTTATAATTGATCAACTATAATAGCAACTACAATTGTTACAATTGATCAACTTTAATAGCAGATGGGGTTACAATCACAAGCCTTTTAGAAACAGGTCAAACAGTCAAGCTGTCAGGTAAATCCATATAAATCTTAAAACTGGAAAAGTTCTCAAAGAATGTCTTATTCATGTTTTGTTTATTATTAATTTATTAGTTCATCCACAAATATTCTTTAAGGATCCAATTTGTATAACGTGTTATACTAGTTTCTAATAATACAATAAGGAACAAGAAAAATTTGATCTATGATCTCAAAGAACTTCCTTTATAGGTTACAAAGTCAAGCAGTTCAACAAGCAATTTCCATAAACTTTGTTTATGGAAGCACTTGGCAGGAATATTTAAGTGAGAGACACAGGAAATCAAGGGAGATCTTGGAGGTAGATCATTCTAAACTGAGCCTCAAAAAAGGAGTGAGAGAAAGAAATGGGAGAAGGGTTTTAAGTCAGATGGAATTAGGTGTTAGATCAATCAGGGTACATAGCACCTTGGAAAACTGACAAACTGAAAGAGTTAAGCCTGGGTGGGACATAGAGTATGAAATGATGGGGACAAGCAGTGAGCAGTGAGCTAGAAAGATTAAGAGCCACATTACAAAGAGTCATGTTAAGGAGTTTGACCTTTATCTTAAATGAGAAGTTATTAATCTTCTTAATATAGCAGTCATGAGTTTCTTTCTCATTCATAGAAAAATAAGCATAATTTCTTTTAGAAATAAAAGTTTCTTTTAGAAATAAAAGTTTCTAGATAACCTTGAGAAAGAAACATGTTAATGCATGAGGTTATAAAAGTCAAACTGATCAAAATGAAAATTAAGTCACTTTCTTCCTCAAGCAGGTCACTCTGCCTAAGGAAACCACTGCTGTGTGCGCGCACGCGCGCGCACACACACACACACACACACACATATATATATATGATTTCAGAAGATGTATTCCTTATCCTCTCTCTCTCTCTCTCTCTCTCTCTATCTATCTATCTATCTATATATAGATAGATAGATAGATAATAGATAGATAATTGTCCTTAATGAGTGGCCTTGCTAATCTCTATATTCTATCATTTCAGTCAATAAAATAAGCACTACTGGAGGGTTTTAAGTGGAGCAATTTAATCACCTTTGTGTTTTGTATAAAATAGTTTTGGGCTGCTATTTGAAGAACACATTATGAGGGAACAAGAATGCAAACAAAAACAATCATAAGGCACTTATTACAGTGATCCAGTTGACAGGGGACTATGGTTCAAACCAAGGATATGATAGTGGAGATGGTGAGAAGTGAATGTGTTCAAAAGATATTAAGAATATAAAAATTAAAAAAAAATTCTGTTGGAATGGTTGTGAATATTAAGGGAGAAGGTTCAGGATTCTGGCTTGAGAAGTGGGATTGAGAGGGGAAATTATATTGCTTATTTATGAAGATTATTCTGATATCTACCCATTGAAAATGACCTTCTTTAAAATACTTTTTATGGGCATCCCCATCTCGTTTATGTCCTTTTATAAAAATAAGAGCCTTTATTCCTGCTTTGTTTTATCCTTCTTATTTATTGCAGACTCCTTAGTGTGGAGTCATGGTGGAGCAAAGAACAAGTATGATGAAAATAGAATCAATAAAAAAGACAGACTAACACTTGCTAATCACTTATTGTGTGATGAGGATGCACCAGATCTTTTCACAGACATTCTCCCATTTTATTTTCACAATCTGATTTTACAGATGATAAATTGAGACTTGAAGAATTCAAATGACTTTCTCAATATCATGCAATTTAGGAAAATACACAATCGAGATTTAAATCTGTCTTGTCCATGTCCAGAGTCTATAATCATGTAAAGATGGGCATTCAAATGGGTAGGTCTCTGGGTTTCTACCCATTTCCTTTCCCTCTCTTAAGCTAATGAGAACTCCACTTTCATCTTCCATAGAAAGCTTATTCACCATGAGATTATATTTTCAGAGAGTGTTACTGCCAAAAAAAATGTGTAAAATGACAAATCTAGATCATCTCCAATTTAGAGGTGAGGTGAAATAAGTTCTATAACTTGTCCAGGATCACTATGCTTTCTTTAGTAACATAACTGCAACTTAATGCCTGTCTTCTTGAAGCATTTTTACTTCTCACCCTGAATTCACACAAGTTGTTTTTCTAAAAGTGAGGAAATACCTTACATTTATTTCATCAAAAAATTTTTAATTATGTTCCATGTTTGAACCTTTACTGTGGTAAATAGTTTATATGCACAATTTTATTGTTCAGTCCTCATAACTGCCTTATGAAATACATATAATATATAATAATATATATTATATATAATATATAATATTTTATATATATAGTGTTTAGAAAGGCTATATGACTTCCACTAGGTTACAGAATCAGAAAGTGGCAGAGTTGGGATTTCAAACCAGTTGGGATTTCAATCCAGTTGGGATTTCTAGTTTTAGTTTCCATACTCCTAATAACAATTCCATGTTGGAATGATTGATATTAAAAAGTTGTCCGTAGCAGGGATTTTCAAACTATAGCTTGTGGGTCAACTGTAGCCTGCGACTATTATTATAAATTAAAATTTATATTATTATATATTAAATTTTATCAGTACATAGGTACTTCCATCATTCAACAGTGGTCGATTATAGAAGTTATGACAGACAGGTTGCATGTTGTAGAAAGAAAATATTTAGTAATGGTTTTATAGCTCAGTAACTCATGATCTATAGGTGTAATCTAAATTTCTTTTTTGGTAACCCTCTGAGGAAAGACACTAGGGATATTACCACATCCAGGTTTTGCAGAAGTAGACACTGTACTTTCTCAGTGAACGGAAAACCCAGCTTAACTGGTTTGCAGTCTTCACTATGTTGACTCTAGTGTGTCTATATAACCTGTTTCTTATTGTCTTTCATGAGTCAGAACAGAGGCCTTATCCCTTCCCCTCCCTGTCATAAATGCCTTAAAGCATGGACTTGGATCCCAGATAAATGGGTTTGGTCCCTACCTTCCTCTTCTAGCTTCAAGGTCCACATATTTGCCAAGTGGGGGAAGAGGCAGATAACCACAGAGGCTGCCGTGACTTGATTCAGCTTCCCTTGATCACTGAGCATTTCAGAGGGAGTTAAAACTGGTGTCTCTAACCTTCTCCCAACTGGTGCTTCTAGTTGGTTTGATTTGGTCAGTCTGTGGGGGTAGTTCCTAGGTATCTTTACGTGATTATGACATAGACTTTGTCCCATCCACTTAATTTTTGAAAGTCCTCCTCCCTGGACCTTGCTCCAGATGCTTTAAATCCAGGAGTGAAAAATTCACTGAACCTGCTTGGAGAACAGCATCTGTTCCCTAACCAAGATCTCCTCATCACAAAGTAAGGACACTAGATGGTGGAAACACCATCATATCTCTCTCCTTCTTATATTTGGGTCTGGTGGGTAGATGCAGTCTTTTCTCCAAAGAGGTATGGAGTTCTCAACATTTTCATAAATTACTCCCTATCTACTCTTTCAATTCTTTCCAACGTTGAAAACTCTTTCCTTTCTACTTTTAATATCTAGAATGTAGTTTCTTCATGATATTGTAGACATGTAAATTTATATAACTAGAAGGGTCTATATCTAGTTAAAGGCCATTACTGTGCAAGTGGAAAGACTAAGGGACAGAAAAGAGAGTGTTTTTGCCAAATTTATATAGATGATTATTGCCAGAACAAACTAGAGTCAATAATTTAACTCTAGCCAGTGATTTCTTTCTATACTATCAAGGATTATTTTAGACTTTGAAAAAAATCCAGATTCTAGTTTGATCCAGAAATTGTAGGGCCTATTTTTCTTTTTTTAACCCTTTTAAAAAGTGAATACTTTCAATTCTTCTGACTATCATAATTTATATGATGTTGACTTATATTAATACAGGATAACTTTTAGCAACATTCAGTTTCCTCAGAGAAAAATGTTCTTTATATCGCACATGAGATTCATTCTTGGGGCATTAGAAGTAGGAGTTACAAATTTAGTGTATAGTTAAAAAAATGAAGTTAAAGCTGACAACAAAACTAAAGCATACAGCAAGGGAGAGGGAGAGAAGTTGAAATCAAGTGATTGATGAGCACAAGATATCAGTATGACGGCTCACAGATGACATGTTGGTGGAAGACCTTTGGCATATACAACAATAGAATATGTATAATACATAAAATAATATTAACTCTATCAGTAACTGGTGAACAGAATGCACTAGATAATTGCCTCATAATGTGAAACATCTTTGTATTCACCTCCAGGCAAGACAATGAGGTGGCTATAAATTTAGACATATTGAATAACCCTCTCCCTACCCATCTTTTAATATCTAATTGTGTGACTTGCAACAAGTTATCTTTGCTAAAATATCCTGATTTTCTTCAGTTCTAAAGTAAGGAAAATTAGAGCATTAATTTCACAGGATATTCATGAGACTTAAATTTAAAGTGCTTAACATACAGTCTTGTCCTACAGAAAGCTTTTATTTTCTCTATTACTAAGCAATCATGGTCTCAAAATAATAGAGCTGGTAACTGTGTTTCAGATCAAGAAAGGAAAATGCTGATAGGGATAGGACTCTTCCCACTCTTGCACAAGGTCCTCTTTCTTAAGTGGGACTATTGAAATCTGTGTGCTTTTACTGACAACACTTATGTGTATTCTCCTCCCCTTCTCCGCAAAGACCAACTAGCAAGCTGCTGTGATAGCAGACATGCAACTCTCACCCCATTGTAATTCCTCCTGAGATCCTAACCGGGATTTGTAAAACACCCGGATATGCTCAAAAACCATCCCGGGTTTTGCACCAAACCTAGTCCTGGGACAAAAACATTTGAATAGTTTGGTTTCTGGAAAAGCAGGCTTAGCTGGGTCCCCTCCTCCATTCACTCCACGCTACTAATGCCCTCCAAGTTAGAGGCCAGGATTTAATTTATGAGAAAACTCTGTAACCCAAGATACAGACTAAGCAGGATTTACATGCTTTGGGGTCTGCAATTCACACATCACTAGAACATTGGCATAAATATGGAAGGGTTTTTATAGCAAAGGTAAGTTTTTCTTTCCTCTTTGCAAACCTGACCTCACTGTCTTTCTTTGCAGAAAGGTTTGGGGGAGGGGAGGCTCCTTGGTTACTGGCAGAAAAAGTTGGTGGTTGAGAAACTGCAGAGGGCTTGATTGAGTGTGCAGGGATGTTAAAATGAATACTGGCTTCTTTTGTTTCTGTCCCCAAAATGGCCATATTCCTACTGGCTTAATCGGGAACAACCCTAGAATTTTATAAAGAGTAGCTAATTTTCCTGTTAAAATAGGGTACTCATTTTCAATTTCACAGGTTAAGGGATTTATTGAGATGATGGATCTGAAAACTAGATGTAGAAACACTTAAAAATAACTTACTTACTTTCATATTTTGTCATCAGGTGACATAAAGTAAACTAATAAATGGTAATTGAACTAAACTATCAGCTTAAAATAGGAATTATTTCTCATGGCTAGTGTTACATAACAGAAATGTTTTAGACAATATAGGTCAAATTCTGTTTTTGCCAAATTCTGGATGCTTGGCTTTGAGTAGAGTTCTTAGTGTTTCTGGCCGTTTTCCATACATTATATAATAGGCCTTGGGGGTGGGGGAGGTTTAAAAGTCTTTTTTAATGTATGAGTCTATAATGCATTTATAAATTTTTTGCTGAACATCTATTATATTCCAATTTTTTCTAGAGATCTATTCTTTTTTTTTTTTGAGTCTCAAAATGCAAAAATCTTGTGAGATAAATGCCCTAATTTTTTGGATGAGAAAACTGAGGGTCAAATATGTGAAAGTAACTTGTTGAATGATTATGTAACTATTAAAGGCAAGAGGTAGGATATATATTCATTTCATCGAATTTCAAATCAGTATGCTTTCTATGATATCACAACTGGAATGTGAGGGAAATAAAACAATGTCCTTAACACAAATGCAAATAGATAGTGAAATCATAGTGCCCCAGGAATGGTATGGTGATGGTCATATACTATACTTGATTGTCAAATTCAGGGATCAGGAGCCTTAAGTTCCTATACTAGTTCTGAGAAATTCAAGTGTTTCCCTTCTCTGGGCTTTAATTTTCCTACCTTTAACATGATAGGCTTTAGTAATAATGATTAAAGAATAATAAAAATCACACTTGAGCTACATAGAACCCTTAGGAACTTTTATCACTCTCTTACCATTTTTCCTCTCAACAAAGAAAGTTATCCACCATAGATGAGAAAATTCCCATCTAGACCTGTTTTGAGCCGCAGGATAAAGAAAGAGCTCATGTCATGAGAATGCCCACCTGTGTCTATGCACACATCCCCTTTGACAAATCTGTCCCTTTCAAAGGCAGGTTGCTTGTGTCTTTGCAAGAGGCATTGTCCTTACTCTTTTTTTTTGTAATATCATAAACCTGACCTTTGAATATATATAAAAAGAAAGAGCCACAAGCATTAAGAAAGCACCGGATAAAGGTTGATCTTGATGGAGAGTCCTACTTGGAAAACTTGAGATTGAAGGTAGAGCCTCAAGGATAGCAGCATTCCTGTGTTCACTTGAGTGATCCATTTTTTGTCTTGGATGAGCCTGTCTAGTTTAGCCAAACTCAACTCAGAAAAGGACATAGAGGGAGAGAAAAAAATAGCATTTTTATAATAATAGAACAACTTGAATACTGTAGGGAAAAGAGTGAAGCAAATTTTCATATATGCTGGGATCTAGGCCCAGCTGGAGTTAAGATGACAGGAAAGTAAGGCAAAGGTGGGAGAGGCTTCATTAAATGCTGGTTGACCTTTCTCCCCAGACTAATCTTTTCATTTTGGTATATATTAACTAAATCGTGTGTAATTCCAAGTAGTCCAGAAATATTAATTATGTGTTTCTTCTTCTCTCCTTTTTACTTCTCCTAGGACTCTTTCTCATATTACCTATTTCATTTCTCTTTTACTTTCCCTATTTAGTTTGACCTTTCTCTAAGACTTCCCTTTGTGGGGTCAGGCAAGAGAACATAGCCCTGTACAAGTGAAAAGTTCACATTCCTTGTCTCATTTGATCTTCATAACAAAATAATGAGCCAAAGTAATATATTATGTACATTTAAGAGATGAGAAAACACGCTTAGGAAATTAGGCAACTGGCTCAATTTCTGATAAATCCAAAACTAGAATCTATTGTTTGTAGGGTTTGAATTCTTCCAGTTTTACTGTGGATTAGCTAAGTGATTCTAAAGGAATTTTATGACTTTTCCACAGTACCACAAGTACATATTTGGGAAGGAAAAAGAGTCACTCTTTGGAAGGATTTTATAAAATGTTTACTAAGTGTCCATTGTTATTTCATTGAAATGCAAATGAAAATAGTACTCAAACTAAGTTTACCTGACTTATAAGTTATGGTTCTTTTTCAGACGAGATCGGGCGCGTTCAGGGTGGTATGGCCGTAGACAGTTCTGGTTCTTTTTAATATATCATTTTGCTGCCAAATAGACTAATCTCAGCCATATGCACCTGTGTATATGGTTAGGATTGTTGTAATGTATAGGAGCTTAATGAATGTGAACTTGTTATCTCTAAAATGTTATCACTATTCATAAAATGTTAAATCTTTGCAATTCTGTCAATTTTTAATTTGTAATACTATTTTCTCATCTGCAATAATAACTTCCATTAATACATTATAATCAATTGCTTTTGAACTTGAACACTTATTTGTATTATGTACTTATAAATCTTGGTCATTTAATCCTCACAACAACTCTAAGATGTATCTAATAGCATTAATTTCATTAAAAAATAAAATGCAATGACTAGAAAAACTTATCAAGATATAAAACTAGGATAAGGGGAACCAGGATTCTTTTAGGTAGTGTGAGTCCAAAATCTTTGCCTCACATACAAAATTGGGAAGACAATCTTTATCACACAAGAGTTTGAGAACTATATAAAATTATAAAAGTGAAAAACATACTGCAAAGTGGCAAGTGCTAGGTAAATGCTAGTTAGTGCTTCTTTCCCAAGTTCTCTTGTCTAGTACTTTTTGATCATTAGATACCACTTATGAATTATTGTTCATTATAAGCTGATGGTCTGTGTTAATCTCATCTGGGGATATTTCTAAGTTTATCGAATTTATCATGTATTTTTCCAACTATGAAATTTTTCTGGGGAGTTTTCTTTCAAGGTAAATTTAGGCAGTTAACACCTCTCTAAGAAGGAAGCTTGAAGTAGGTTCTTGTTGCATTCAGACTTCCAGTGAACCAAAGAACCTCTTTGTTGAGGGCTCCAAGGCATGACAAATTGTTTGCCCATTTATAGTGCTGTATGTAGACAGATGTAAATGTACCTATGTTTCATAAATGAGTATTGCAGTGTGTGAGAACTATAAGAACTCTTTGAGATTCCTTTATATAAAATATTTTTGTATTGTAATATAGATGGGAAACTGAGACACATTAGGTTGAAATTCCTTGAATAAAGTCACTCTGAACCAGTGGAGAACTTGAACTAGAGCTAACTTGTGGGAAAATGTGTTTGTGCCATTTTATGTCTCTTTAGGATTAGCTGTTTTTGGTCCTCCTGTAGTGCATCTATTGACATGTATGGTAATAGACATAAAATCTTCTAAGATATAATAAGCCATGCTTAAGGAGTATGTATAGTTCCATATGGAAAACAAAGGTAGTATATCAAAGCAGCTCATGAGACAAAAATATTACAAAGTCTGAAGCAATGCAATTGGATATTACTGAAAGTATGTTATATGGGAGATAGTAAGAATACATTAACAAACTGTAAACAGGAGGGAGAAGGAAACCAGCAGTTATTTTCTGTTATGTTCTAAACATTATTGTGCTAGATTTCTTTCTGATAAGTTTTCTAATATTCTTCCCCATGGCTGATATTATTATATGTATTTCATAGAGTAAAAAAAAAAAAAAGGTTCATAGTGTTAGTTCTTACCCTGCTTTTACACAACTAGTCAGTAGGAAAGTTAAAAAAGTTAAAAAAAAACCTCCTCTTTATCAAGGGCTTTCTACCAAATATTATAAAAACACTGAGGTTGAGACTTGAGCCACTACAATGGGTAGTTGGGGCTCAGAATTTTTAGGGCATTCTATAAGTCTATTTCTTAAACATGGTCAATTTCTGGCTCTAACCAGCAGAGTAAATATATGATTTCCTATCCGTATATGAGTCAGTATATTAATTTTAAATTTCAATTTTTGATGAATTTCTCTGTATTATGTGCTTAGGATGAGAATTTAGTGAAATAATTTATATAAAGCACTGAACATCATGCTTAATATGTAATACTTTCTTAACAAGTGGTAGCTATCACCACTATCATCATAGATTATATCAATTTTGTGCATCTCTACCTATGTGAATATGTGTCTGATCTGTTTCAAGAAGTAATCATAGGTATAGGTAATTATATTTCAGACTGTATGTGTATGTATTTTTCCATGACACAGCTATAACTATTAGTATGTACATGTACATGTGTTAATGCATGTGAGTCAGCAAGTAAGTTTTCTGAAAGGTAAGATATTTCCTGAGCTCCTAACTCAATGCTATCAATTGTGAACCAGATCACCTTGACCAAATTATCTTATACCTTTGTTCTCTAGTGTTTCAGGATAATAGTGAATTGTGTCATATTGTGGTTAGAGGGATTAAATTATTTCATCCATGGACAATAGGTAGAAGAATGTCTGACATTTCAGGCACACAAAATAAGCACTTATATATTTTTGTCAATGTTGTTATCGTTAATCTGAAACTAAGACTGTGTGACAGTATAAATCTATGTATGGGTGCAAGTATGTGCACCCATACTTTTGCATAAGACTGTGCACATGTGGTGGAAGTGTAATTTTATTTGTATTTTTGTTATGTGGTTGTGGTCTTTGTCGGTTTGATTGTAGCCATGCATGGTGTAAGTTCATATAACTTAATGTTTCACCCAAACCCCAAGAAATCTAATCTACTGGCTGATGTCTGGAATGAGAAGCTACAGGTTTGGTTCTGACTCAGATATGGAATTGGACATAAGATATAAGATTGTGCACAGAAGAGAAAATCTTATGAAAAACTAGTAACAAATCCCTCATATAGTCTCTTTTGCTTTGTATCATTCTAAAACTTTTTAATTATAACACATAGTGCAGAAAATTGCATAAATCCTAATTTCATTGTTTATTGTATTTTGACCATTTAAACATATCTGTGTAACCATAGTATAGATCAAGAAACAGTACATTATCTAGAAACCTTCCTTTTCTTCACTTCTCTAAATTCTCAAACTCACTAATCCTTAACTCAAGGGAAAACTATCTTAATTTCTAATAGCATATATTGATTTTACCTGATTTTATACTGATTTTATATTATATATATATTATATAAAATCCCATTAAGGTAAGAGTACATAATGCATTATATAATATATATATTATTACTAATATATATTATGAATATATATTAGTAATAATATATATATTAAATAATGCATTATGTATTCTTACCTTTCTGAGATTTTTTTATGATTAAAGTGCAATTTACTTATCCATTCAAATGCCCATGGACATTTTGATTGTTTACATTTTGGATCTAGGAACATCCTAGCAAGTGAGCTTTGGGGGTGAATTTTGATTTGATTTAAAACATAATTCAAAAAAGATGGACAACTGCAACAGTGAAAACAGTAGCACAGGAAGAAATAGTGGCTTGATTAAAGTATAGAGTGAGTCAGTAGCCCAATTAAGCTTCTGATGCATAGTTCCTGATTCTCAGGTCAGAGTGCATTCTTCCTTCTACTTTACTAAAGGAACTAAATTAAAATTTCTCTTTTGAAGGAAATGATGCATAATTATCAGTACAAGTAACTCTTAAACTTTGCCCTCCAATATCCAATGTGTAGAGATTACTGAAAAGAATCAGGCAAGATAGAGATTCAGAGCTAATTTGTTTTTGCTTTCTTGGTCACTTGGTCTGACACTTACCTTTTTAGTGTACAAAACCCCTTTGTTCTCTTTCTTCCATGCCAGCAGTCATTAATTTGTCTGTTTCCCAGAATAATGTGGGCCATGGAGCCAGGCCATCTCTTCTGGGCTCTCCTGTTCATTCAATGTCTGTGGCCTGAACCGACTGATGGGACCACTCGAGTGTACTACCTTGGCATCCGGGATGTGCAATGGAATTATGCTCCCAAGGGAAGGAATGTCATCACGAATCAGCCCCTGGACAGTGACACGTAGGTTTAATTTCTTGTGGAATAGAGCTATTTTTGTGGGAGGTGGTACCATATAGGTCAAGAGGTAGCCTCTTAAGGACGTTTTCCCAGGGTGTGATTGCAACCAGTTCTTGATCTATCTGGGAAATATACCCAGTGCCATGTTTCCTAGGAGAGAACTAGTTGATTCAGCAACCAACATTCTGGCATGGAATCAGCTTTCCATACTGATGTATCTCAATGTTTTTAGGATCATAAAGATAATTTCATATTCGCTTGATTCTAAGATGATATGTACAGTACTGTTCTAATAATGGCTGTTTAACTTTACAAAAAGAGTCATGATATATGTATATATATGTATATATACACACATACACACATATATATATATATAATTTCTTGTGGAATAAAGCTATTTTTGTGGGAAGATGGTACTCTGTATGTCAAGAGGTAGCCTCTTAAGTACTTCTTCCCAGGGTGTGGTAGCAACCAGTTCTTGATCTTTCTGGGAAATATACCCAGTGGCATGTTTCCTGGGAGTGGACTATCTCTCTCCTTTTCTCTCTATACATCTATCTATCTATCTATCTATCTATCTATCTATCTATCTATCTATCTATCTATCTATCTATCTATCTATCTATCTAGATGTGTGTGGTGGACCTATGGTTCCATCTTTCAGTGGAACTATACTAGTTTCAGATATATGAAATAAAATAAAGTCAGCCTTAGAACCAAGGACATAGCAATAGCTATTACTTATAGAAGACTCTATCTGTAACAGACACAATACTATAAATTAATATGATTTCTCTCTCCTAATTCTCACTGAATCTCTGGGGAAATGAGTAGAAGTAGTTTAGTTAATTGAGACTCAGGAAAACCAGGTGAATTTCCCAAGTCCTACAAGTAGTAAATGGAGGAGCTGATATTTGAATCGGGGTGCAATGGATACAAAACTGGTATTCTCACCATTTTGTCATTCTCAGTTCACACAGACTAACCTTCCTTAATCTGAACATCTTTCAGGTAATTCAAAAGTCACTATTGAAAAAATAAATGAATGAATGAATATGCTAAAGCATATTTTGTGATCATTAATCACTTTGTCTGTAAATCTTCATTGAATACCAAAGTTGACTGTAATGTCTCAGAGCTCTCTAGGAAGAGTTAACATTAATAAAAAAAAGCTGTAATTTTTGACAAACTATTTCTATCAGTTATGAAGCTGAGTTTTTGTTAAAAGTATTTTTAAGGGATAATTTTGTTATTTCCTAGTTAGATTTAACACCTATCAATCTATTGTTATTTTCCAGGAATCATCATGAGTTCTTGAAGCATTTTAATTATTTTAGTCACCAGTAACAACTATCCACTGTGATTACTTCACCTTACAGTTAGGGAAATTTTTTCACACAGAAGTTAAGCCCCTTGCTCAAAGTCTCACAAAATTTGGAAGTGATAATATTGGTATTCAACCCATCATTTCTGACTCCAAAACTTGTAGTAGTAGCTTTTTCTTGTAAATTAAAATACTGGTCAACTATCAGAAATTCCCTGTGCTTTAGTTTAATACGTCCCATTGTCTAATGTAAAACTTTCATGTTTTAATCAATATGTTCTCATGTCTTCTTCTTATTTTTACCTAAACAAAAACAGTCCCTTTGCAAAAGAATTCTTTAGAGGCTTGAAGATTGTGGGAACACTGTGACTGTGACACTCTCTTTCCTTCCCAGAGTAGCTTCCAGTTTCTTAAAGTCTGACAAGAACCGGATAGGGGGCAGCTACAAGAAGACACTCTACAAAGAATATAGAGATGGTTCATACATGCATGAAATATCACAGCCTTCTTGGTTGGGCTTCCTGGGGCCAGTGTTACGGGCTGAGGTGGGTGATATCATCATTATTCATCTGAAGAATTTTGCCACTCGTCCGTACACCATCCACCCACATGGCGTCTTCTATGAGAAGGACTCAGAAGGTAAATCAACCAAATAACATTTCCTCCTGCCTACAACAGATATCACTTTTCCTTCAATACCGTCTGAGAGGGAGAAGAGATGGGAATGAGGATAGTCTTTTTCTTTCTTATTGTTCTGTTTTCATGTGTCAGGGACTCTTCTCAGAGAAAACATAACTGAATATTCTCATCAGTTCTGCTTTTCATGCTCTGTGTGACTTTGGGCAAGTCATTGTCCAAATTTTGGCCTCAGATTCTTTATTAGAAATGTGGAAACTCAATCTTCTTGCTATCTTGAATGGCATTCCTATATAATATTTGACTTTGATTTGAAAGATAAGAGTGTGTTTTGAATATAAGGGAGTGTTGTTCTATTGTCACAGTCTTCCCCAAAGTCTTTTTTAAAAAAGGGAGTTACATTTATTCATCTGCATTTATTATACCTCAGGCTCAATTGCCTATAATGATATATCAGTGAGTAAAGTGGATAGACAGGGAAGTTGGAAGGTTCTGACTTGATTTACCCACTTCCTCTGGTATTGGACAAAATATTTTTCTTCATTTTTATCTTCCATAAAATGGGAAAGTGGATGGAATGTTTTTTAGAGAGTGTTTTTAGACTGAAATTCTGTGATTGCTCTCCATTTTCCAAAGTCAAATTTTAAAGGGAAAAATTACTTTTTCACTTATTTCCATGCCATGGTGTTATAATAAAGCATTATCAGATTGTGCAACATTTTCTGTGACCACACTCCTTTCCCCATTGTCTGTTCTTGGTGTGAGGTATGGGATTATTTTTTGTTTAGTTGTTACCAGAATCTATGCTAACCTGAGGTTGTTAGGAATGTTGTGCTGCATCTTAGAAGTCTATTTTTATAAGAATAGATGTAGATCAGCACTCTCTTGATCTCTATATTCCAGGCACTTCTTACCCTTGTATTAGACATGTGCAATTTTATTTCCTAGGTTCTCTATACCCAGATGGCACCTCTGGTCAGTTGAAAGATGATGACACTGTTCCCCCTGGAGGCAGTTATATCTACAACTGGACCATTCCAGAAAGCCATGCACCCACTGATTCTGATCCAGCATGCCTTACTTGGATCTATCATTCTCATGTAGATGCTCCACGAGATATTGCAACTGGCCTCATTGGACCCCTTATCACCTGTAAAAGAGGTACAGACCCCAAGGATGAGCTACAAGACCCAGTTTAAGATATCTAGATGGAGCAGTGATATAGTTGAACCACCTACATAGTGAACAGTTATCATAAGAGTGTTGATTTAACACCTTTGTTTATTAGTAGGGATAAACTTTGCCAGACACCTTCCTATTATTTATTTTATTCTTTTTCATTACCCCCTTTCTAAAAGAGCCCTCACTAAACAAAACAAAAAAATAACACTTTATTACTTTTTCTTATCTTACTTTAAAAAAACTTGATAATGATAGGAGTCAAATCACACAGGAGTTAGGTATGTGGTAATTGCTTAACTGTGGATAAAATTGAAAGGTCAGTCATCAGTGTTTGGATAAGATTCTAGACTTGATTGAGAGTAGGAATACAGTCAGGCCTGAAGACCTGGGTGTTATAGATGTGTAATCAGGTTGAGGCCATGATTGAATACATAGGCATGGATATTAGGAAGATATTATTCCAGATCCTGTGTGCTCCACCATCAAGTTGTAAGCTCAGCTGAATGGTGTTTTTTTCTGGGGAGTTTGAAAATGGAAATTAGCAGTAAAACGATCTATTTGCTTTTCTGTTTAAAGCTAGCCTTTTTCATATTCCTTTCTTATGAGTACTACTTACTGAATTCCTTACTATTGCTAAAGAAAGGAGATTCTTCAGGACACCTTTCTTACTTTCCCTAGGAACCCTGGATGGGAACACCCCTCCACAGCGACATGATGTGGACAATGATTTCTTCCTGCTTTTCAGCGTGGTAGATGAAAACCTTAGCTGGCATATTGATGAGAATATTGATACTTACTGTTCAGACCCTTCTACAGTAGACAAAGAAGATGAGGCCTTTCAGGAGAGCAATAGAATGCATGGTGAGCTGGGAAAAAAGTGGCCACATTCTGACAGTGGATGCTAAAATAGAGTGTTTACTGAGACTCTGTTTGGTGGGTGCTTTCACTTGCCAGATCTTTTTTAATTCTCATAAGGATCAGGACAGATAAATTACTTTTCTCTATTTTATTTATAAGAAAACTGAGACTCCAGGAATATGCAACAGATGAATGACATGATTAAAATTCCAACCCTAATCTGCTCAGCTGCATACTCTTGCCAATACTAAGGTGGAATAAACCAATATAGTTGAATCAAAAATCATTTATTACATATTGCTAACATAATTCATTCATATTTTTTCTGTTCTAAAAATATGAAATTTGGAAATTTCACTAGTATGTGCCAGTTACAGTAGATTCATTATCCATGGCCTGACATTGTTCCCCAAATTTATACCAATAGCAACTACAGAATTAGCTAACTTAACAAAATTTACTTGTAGCCATTTCAGAAGGAAATGGCCTCGAAGGAAAGAATAGCTTCCAAAATAAACTCCATACCTTAGAGTTTCCTCAGATTGCTGGGTTGGAATCTTAGTAATTCTATAACTTTGGGAGAGAATAATTTTACTGAGTTTGATTTTCTTATTTTTTTTTACATGAGGTAAATAATATCTGCAGATATTCTAGGGATATTTGTGAGATTTAAGTGAGATAACACATATAGTCATTTGGCATAGAGTGTTTTAAAAAAACCTCATATTGATGTTATTTATAATTATTGCCAGAGTAAGCAATATACTTCCCATTGAAGTATATTTTCCTAATACTTTCTGTTGTTTTTTTTTCCTTTGAAGCAATCAATGGTTTTGTCTTTGGGAACTTACCAGATCTGAGCATGTGCTCACAGAATCGTGTGGCCTGGCACTTGTTTGGCATGGGCAATGAAGTAGATGTCCACACAGCTTACTTCCATGGACAGATGCTGACCATCCAGGGTCACCACACTGATGTGACTCACCTCTTTCCAGCCACCTTTGTGACTGCTGAGATGGTTCCCCAAGAACCTGGTACCTGGCTAATTAGCTGTCAAGTTAATAGTCACTTGCAAGGTGAGATCCAATATAACTGAACCTTGAGGTGCAAAAGGGAGTAATAATAATCAATAGTCAATAATCATTACCATGAACCTAGATTTATGGCCTAAAGCTGTAAGACAGACAGGTTTTCCAGGCAAGTAGTTAGGTATAAATGGTGGAACACCAATGCCTGTAGTCTGGAGAACACTGATCTTGTGCATATTTCTCTGGATTTCATTTTCACCATTTCTAACAGAAAATATAAGGATGGATAAATGAACTTTTAGAAATAAGAAGTTTAAAAAATTAAGACCTGGAAGTATTTGTGGATTATTGGACATGGACTGTAAGAGAGATTAACTAAAGGCGATTAAGGTTTTTGCAGGGGGTCATGGAGTATTGTGAGCAAGTAGTGACATTCTAGTTGAAACTCAAAAATAATAGGGGTAGAAATTTTGATTTTTGGAGGGAGATTGTTTGAAGTAATGGCGCAACTCATTGAGGAATATCAAAGGCAAGAAAAAACATTTGTAAAAATGAAGAGTACTAGGTAAGTAATTAGAAGGTTCATATTATTATCTCAGATCTTTGAAAACTATGACATTTAAAAAAAAGTCAATTTGCACTTTAAGTCTTCATTTTCCATATCTATACAATGGTTGGTCTAAAGAATCTCTAAGATGTTTTTTAGATCTCACTTTTTGGAATTATATTATGTGTGGTAATTAGGTGGAAGTTAGGAAAGTGATATATGAATATTTGGAAGTGGATTTGAGTAGGTGAAACATTATAGCATAATAACTCTGAGGTGGTAGATTGACCAGTGTGGGCCATTTGCACTGGATCCATCATCCAGGGCCTGACATTGGTTCCAAATATGCCTCAGTAAGATTATGAATGTGGATGGAATCTAGGATTGCAAAATGATAGTAAAGCAATCATGGACCTTAGTGGAAAGAAAGTCTGGATTTGAATCCTTGTTTTACCAATTATCTAGTTAACCCTTGGTATGTCATCAGATTTCTCCAACCTCTATTTCCTCATCTGAAGATTGCTATATTAACTCCTGCTTCATAAAGTTGTAGGGACATTTCAGAGTGATAAAGTGATTTTTAATTTTAGAGATTAGGGGAATAATGAGATTAAGATAGTGGATGCAGAAGAAATAAATAGGAATAAAATTGATACTTAGATTCTAGAAACAAGTCTTAACTTCACCACTGACTAGCTGTGTAATTTTGGACAAATTATTTAACCTCTCTAATCCTTAATTTTCTTCATCTGTAAAATGAGATATTAGGACAAGGTGGTCATGAGGACTGATGGAGATAACATATAAGTCACCTGACACCACAGGGCCTGTCATATAATACATACTTAGTAAAATGAATGTTTTCCTCCTTTTTTCTCATATCTCATAGTTCTTTCTTTTTTAATATAAATACATTATTATATAGATAATTATTTCACATCTTTATAATCCCTAGGGGTCTCCCCTCCCTGATCGTTCCTTTACTCACCCCCCCCACCAGGTTGTGAACTTCAGTTGTTTTTTAAGCTTGTTTTGACATTTCCTCCTGGCCTTTTATTTGCTTTTCCTATGCCCCATATATTAGTGAAACAATTTGGATTCTGTCTTTTTCTTTCTGACTTGTTTCTACTAATATGATTTCTTCTAAGTACATCTGTGTTATCATAAAAATCATCAAATTTGTCATTTTTAATTGATGAGTAATATTCCATTGTGTATATGTACCACATCTTTTTCATCCAGTCATCTCTATTGGGACATTTGGGTTGCTCCCATGTCCTTGCAATTATAAATAGTGCTGCCAAAAACATCTGAGTACAGTGTCCCTTTGTACCCACATTGAGGTCTCCTTTGGGTAGATTCTCATATCTCATAGTTGTAAGTTACAAATATCAGACTTCCTTGGGATGTTATGAGAAACAAGACAATGCACCTAAATGACCTTTATAAGTTGTCATTCAAATGTAAATCAGTATACTTCATAACTATTATACCTGATTGTAATATCTTCCATATATGGAAACATTACTTAAAAATCTCCATTTTCATGCAGTCCAAGTCTGAAATTACATATCCATATGTAGAGATCATTCCATTATTTAAGAGAGCTTCTCATTTTAAAAATAACTTACTTCTTTGCTTAAATTTAACTCCCACCAATTTTTGTCTCCCAGTTTACAAAACAGGCACTAAAGCTCAGACCCAGAAGTGATTTGCCTAAAGTGATACAGATAGTAATAATATATGAATTTGATTTCTGATATTCTGACTTCAAGCTTTGTGTTATTGCTACAATGTAAGCCTTTTGGAGAGGTAGGAATAAAGATGTGGTAAATGTCAGTAATGGTGAACAAGTGGATATACTGTTCTCCATTTCTCTCCTCTAAGCTCTTGAAGGAATACAATAACCCATATAGAGTAAGAAATAGAGTCTACCAGATGGTGAGAGGGGGAAACATCAGGAAAAAGAGAAAGGTAGGTTATCTGGGTAGAAGATCTGCTCAGTGGATGGACTGTTAGTCAATATTTTCTTCTTCCAGATGGCATGCAAGCACTCTACAGGGTTAATTCTTGCTCCATGGCCCCTCCTGTGAGCCTACTCACAGGTAAAGTCCGACAGTACTTCATTGAAGCCCATGAGATTCGATGGAACTATGGTCCTATGGGACATGATGGGAATTCTGGAAAGAATTTGAGGGAGCCAGGCAGGTAAGAGACAATGAGGTCATGCTCTTTACCCCTTGCCAAACTCCAAACACTTTACTCCCTCTCACAAATCTCTTGCTTCATTTGAGTGTCACATTCGTTGTCTAGCTGTAGTTATATGACTGTTATCAAAATTCTGTGCTCCCCTGGAAACTCACTTTTAAGGAACTACAAAGCTTTTTATAGGATTTTGTCATATATCCAACAGAGGATCTAAGAAGAGCATAAAACCTTTCCTGATAAAATTTCAGGCCAATTCAGAGAAAGAGTACCCAGATAAAGCCAGTAAGTTGAAATGATATTTCTTAAATCCTTCTTTATTTTACACATCATTTACCTCTTGCTCCTTATTTTTCTTCCCTTAGTCTAAAGGAAGCATTCAATCAGGGATTTTAAAAAGCACTCAGAGAACTGTAGAAGGGAAGAAATCTACCCTGTGGTCATTGTATACTTACCCTTTCAGAAGAATTTGTCATTTTTTTTCTGCTTCATTCATAATTCAGATGTGAGCAGCATAAAGTAGAGGGTCAGAACCTTATTCAATTGCTAAGCCTTGACTTAGACCAACTCACAAGCCCATCTGTAATGCCAGGACTTTCACAAAATAGGTACTTGATAACTAGGAGATTTTTTGGGGGGTATATCCTAGATCACCCATTATGTGTGTGTGTTTATTCTTCTTCTAGGCTGGGAAAAATGGAATGAATTTACAGGAAACATGGGGAAATAGGCACTTGGGTTTCACTCAGCATAACTTCCAGAACCTCTAAGCTTGTACCACTGAACTTGCCAATTTAATGGGATTTCATTTTAGAATGAAGGACTTTTTTTGTTAAGGGGAGAATTGATCATGAGTATCAGAAATAGACCAAGGACAGATGTAAGAGTTTCTAACTTTTGCAGGCAGAACTGCTCCCAGTGTCTGAATTTATAACCAAGAAAATTTCAGCTTATCATAAATAAAAACTCCAAGCATTAAAATTATTCAGAAGTAATAGGAATTTCTTTGTTTAAAAATGAGTTCCCTGCCCTTGGATAGGCTCAGGCTGAAACTATATCACTTATTACTGGTATCCACAGAGAAGTTACCCTCACTGGGTAGGAATTAACCTGATTAACCATAAATATCTATAAAATGGTGAAACCAAGAAAGGGTGATAATATTAGAGTCATTTGGTACATAATGAAGTCATGTTGCATGTTTCTCCATATATGCACAGTGACTCAGAGAAGTTCTTCGAGAAGAGCTCCAGCCGTATTGGGGGAACTTATTGGAAAGTCCGATATGAAGCCTTCCAAGATGAGACATTCCAGGAGAAGGTGCAACTTGAGGAAGATAAACATCTTGGAATTTTGGGTGAGGAATTCTTAGCTTGTAAAGTCCATTGACTAGAGCCAAGGAACCGGGAGGACTTAGGAACTAGAGCCTAGTGGTATTTCAGAGAGACACTCTAGACTTGCATCTCCCAAAGTGAGTCCTAAGACATGAATGTTTTGTGAAAAAGGATCATTGGTATGAATGTGTTTGAAAAATACTAGACTATATATAATTATTATTTTTTGCTGCAAGGCTTCTCAGAGCCTTGAATTTTTAATTTTCATTCATCATGCATCTCTAAGATGGGAATAGAGTATATAGCATTTCTCACATTAACTTTTACTAATGAAACCCCTTTTCAGTGAACATCTTCTTATACCACTCTTGTACAGATTACACATTCAGAATGATTTCTCTAGGTATATTTCTGAAGGCCCCTCTAAGGTAGAAATTGTATCCAGGTTTTTTGCAACATGGGACCAGAAACAGGTATTTGCTGTGGTAAGGAATGAAGAACAATGCTTAAGAAACTGACCCTGCCTTATAAAAGCTAAAACATAGTAAGAGTAGTGTACAAAGAATATGGGTGGCTTAGTTATTTGATGAAAACAATGAAATAAAATAAAACAGATGGAAGATAATTTTGAAAATGAAAGTAGTGTATTAATACATATTCTGGGCATAGGTGCATGTCAGTTGATTCTAGAGCTCTGAACATGAAAGTAGGTCATATAATTACCTGGATAGGAAGATAGAATGAGTAGAAACCTACCTTGGGAAATTGTATATATGTTATTAAGTGTTATTATTAGTTGATGTTTTTATAGTAGTCCTTTTATTTTGTTTTTAAAATCGTGGTGAAAAGTACACAGTATTTACTATCTTAATCATTTTGTGTGCACACTTCAGTGGTATTAAATATATTAATAATGATTACCACCATCCATCTCCATGACTTTTTTCAAATTGTAAAACTGAAACATTTATATCTTTGATCTATTTTGAGACCTTTTTGTTTGTTTGTTTTCACTGTTAGGTAAAGATCCAACTTCTTTCTTTTGCTTGTGGAAATCCAGTTTTCCCAACACTGCTTGCTTAAAAGACCAAGTCCATATATGCGAGATTTTATTTCTGGGTTCTCTGTTGTGTTTGCTCATGTACATATTTTTATGCATGTACAAAAGTGTTTTGATTACTATAACTTTGTAGTAAATTTTAAAATCAGGAATTGTGAGTCTTCCAATTTCATTCTTTTTCAAGATTAGTTACACCATGTTTTTCCCCTTAATTATCCTAATGTGGTATATTTCACTTATTAATTTTCATATGCTGAGCTACCCTTGAGTTCCAGGAATAAATTCTGTATGACTGTTGTGTATATTTAGTTTAATATGTTGATAAACTCAGTTTGCAAGTATATTGTAAAGAATTATTGCATCAATTTATAAGGGATATTTGTTCATAGATTTGTTTCCTTGTGTGATTTAAGTATCAAGGTAATGCTGAAATCAAAGAATGAGCTGAATAATACTACCTCTTTAATTTAAAAAACAAGAAAAATTTTGAGAAGGACTGGTATTAGCTATTTAAATATTTAATAGTTCAATGATGAACCCATCAGATCCATGACTTCTCTTTTTTGGGGAGATTTTTAATTATTAATTCAATCACTTTACTAACTACAATTCTAAATTTTTTATGACTTAGAGTTGATAGGTTACCTATTTTAATAATTTATTCATTTCTTTAAGTTTATCCTGCTTCTAGCATACAACTACTCATAGTACTATGCTCTTTTAATCTCTTTATTTTTGTAAAATTGGAAGTACATCCTTCCCCACTTTCATTTCTGATTTTAATGATTTGAGTATTACTTTCTTACTAGTCCACCAAGCTATATATTTCTCAATTTTGTTGATCTTTTTGAAGAAACAACTTTTGGTTTCATTGATTTTCTTTATGGTTTTTCTAGTTTCTATTTCATTTATTTCTACTCTAGTCTTTATTAATTCCTTCCTTCTGCTAGCTATGACTCTATTTTGTTCTTTTTTAGTTTCTTGATTTTAGAGTTAAGTTTTTGATGTGGTCTATTTTTGTTGATTATGTGTGTGTGTGTGTATATATACATATATATACATATATTTCTTACTATGTTGTGCACTCCAAATTTCTCCCAGTGCTATGTCACCATGTCACCTGTGAACTGCCATCCTATTCTCTTGTGATCATCCCTCCCCTGAATTCCTGTTGCTTCCTTCTCTTTCCCAATCTGTATGTCTCAATTCAGTTATCACTTTCCACTTTGCTAATTATAACTTCTTGTCTATTTGTATGTTTTCTCTATATCCCACATGTAATTGAGAACATCTGCTATTTATCTTTTCCTTTTTTAAACTTATTTGCACTAGCATAACTCTTTCTGGCTCCATGCATGTTGCTTCAAATGACATGAGGTTTTTTTTTTTGTTTTTTGTTTTTTTTTTTGTAGAGCAAAACTCCATTGTGTGAATATATCACAAGTTTTTTATTTATTCATCAGTTTTTGGGCATTTAGGTTGTTTCCATGTCCTGGCAATAGCATAAGAGTGCAAATTTCCTTTTTAATCAGTGTTTTTGTAAACTTTGGGTTGATTCAGAAGAGGGATTGCAGGATTGAATGGTAGCTATGGTTGATATTGACTGTGTGTTTGTCATATAATAGTTTTAAATAGCTTGGGTGTCCTCCACACAACATTCCATAATGGCTAGACCATTTTGCATTCCAACCAGCAGTGTAAAAGTGTCCATTTTTCTCCACATTCATGGCCACACTTTATTGTCTCTCTTTTTTTTAACTATTCATTTTATTTTATTTTTTAAAAAATTTTATTTTTGCATATTTTACAATATATGATTGTAGAACTGCTAATCCCCATGGGGATACCCCTCCCACACCACATCGCCCCTGGTCTCTTTGCCTCCTTTCTTTTTGCTGTTTGTTCTTGTTTAGTCCTGTAGTCTTTTTTTTTTTTTTCTTTGATCCATTTCCTCGTCCTTGGTGAGGGTGCGATTTCCCTGGACTTGGTAGAACGTGCTGTTTATCATTCCTGTACTGCTTTTGGAGCACCTTTGGTCTTGGTGGATCTCTTCTCCGCAGTTTGTGCTACGTTTTGTTGCTCCTTCAGTCATGCTCCACGTCTTTGGCTTTGGGGGCATGACTCTGCTTTATATTTTGGAAGAGCAGATCCTCGAAAGGACATCCATCAGCTGATGGTAGGTCTCCTCCCTTGGGGCTTTGTTGTGGGGCCACTGCCATTAGACAAGCCTCTT